>JAFEMH010001660.1:0-255000 GCA_022495995.1 Adenophora triphylla var. japonica
GGGGTGTTGAACCTGCCTGAAGAGCCGATGTTCTCGTGACCTCATTTGAGAGCCAAGTCTATTAGAGCTAGCAGCTTGGTGGCACGATGCCTGAATCCGTGGCCGTGATGGTTGGGAACAGGGTCGAACTTGAGCATGTTGATGCTGAGGTGATCATTCCTTTCTTCGGAAGCTTGATCTATCTCGCTGGGAGGACTCTTACAGATGTTCTAAGGGTGGCTTCTGGAGGCATTCCCGAGGCTGATCTGACTTATAGCAAGGTGGGGAGTTCTGTCTCCTTTTTCGGTGCCTTCGACCTTTGCGCGCTCTTGGTAGTGAGCTTGATGTCGGGATGCACGGGGCAGTCCCGGGATGTCTCGTTGAATCGGGAATGGGGAGTTTAACGGGTTCCGGTTAAACTGAAAAGGGCCAGTTAACGGATTTCGGTTAACTTTTAACGGATTTTGATGATCCAGATTCGGGTACTTACACCATGGGATAATCTTGTGGAAATAGTACGGGTGGGGGTGGAGGGGAGGTGGGGTTGGGAGTAGGTTGTGTTATTTCAGGCTGAGGTGTGGATGGGGGTTCATTTTGAATGGGGTTGGGAGGCAGGTTTGGGTTGGGTGAAGTATGGTTTGGGGAGGGAGGAGTGGGGGGATGGGGGGAGGGGTGGGGTTATGGGGGGAGGTGGGACAGAGGAGGTAGTGTTTAGAATAGGGAGGAATAGGGTATACCAGTTAGAGGGAGGGGGTGCGGAAGCTGTGGGGGGGAGTAGTGGTGATGGAGTTGTATGGGAGGGTGGTTTCAACAAAGCGGACATGACAGGAGGTGTAGACTCGATGGGAGGTGGGGTCAAGGCAGTAATATGCACTTTACGTAGGTAAGTAGCCAACGAAGATACATGGGATGGATTTCGGGGCTAGCTTGTGGGGAGTGTATGAACGAAGCCAGGGATAGCAGAGACAACCAAAGCTATGTAATTTGGTGTAGTTTGAAGGGGAGCGGAATAGGTGGAGGTAGGGGGAATCATTGTTTAGGATGGGAGTAGGCAACCTGTTTATGAGGTAGGTAGCAGTAGTGAGAGCGTATGGTCAAAAGGTGAGGGGTAGGTGGGCATGGGAAAGGAAGTGAGACCCATTTCAACAATGTGACGGTGACGACGTTCATCATACTGTAAGTACCCAAATCCGAATCGTTAAAATCCGTTAAAAGTTAACCGGAATCCGTTAACTGGCCCTTTCCAGGTTAACCGGAACCCGTTAAGCTCCCCGCTCTCGAGTCAACGAGACATCCCGGGACTGCCTCGTGCATCCCGACATCAAACTATACTCTACACACATTATCACACGTAAAAGTACAACTTTCCTCAAAAAACGTACTTTCTGACACTTTTCGGGGGCGTTTCGGACATTTTTCGGACAGTTATTTAAAAAATGGATAAAATCGGGAATAACGGGACAAAATCACTAGCCTAGGTGAGTCACAGGGGCACGTGGCACGCATGCCAAGCCCCACAAATCAACATCAATCAAATTCGAGGGTGAAAAGGCCATAATGCCCTTTATTTTGAATGACTGGTCGTCCGGCCTGTTTTACCTCAAAAACCAGAATTCCCCTCAGGTCCTCCAATTTTCCAAAATACCCAAAAACTCCTCAAATTGAACCTTAGGCCGTCTGGCCTGTTTTGCATTTTCACCCTATAAATACAAGGGCTATCATTTGTAAAAAAAAAAAGAAAATATTAACCCTCTCCCTAAAAGCTCACGACCCAATCCAGTTTCACCCCTCCCCGAGCCCTGTTTTGTCTCGATTTGTGTGAAATCTTGTTTTTCGACCAAACACGAACAAAAAAACCTCGAAACACCTTTCAAACACCAAAATCGTATCCCATATAAGTAAACCGAGTCAAAGAGTCAACCCCTAGCCATAGGTAAAACTCTCTCTCTCTAAATCTCGTTTCGCCTCGATTTACGCATCAGTCGCTATTATTGTGTTGATCGAAACTTTGAAATGAAGACGTAATGTCGTCTACGGGGTCCGATACATTTTACCCCAAAATCATCTTCTCTCCCGTAAGAGAAGTAATTTCGGGTTAAAATGGTGTTCCGGCCCCCTTTTTTACGTTTATGTTATTTACGGTACGGATCGTTTGATCCGTCGATTCGCACATTTACCGTCCAAACCGTTTGGTTCGTGATCGTCATTTACCAAGTCCGGATCGTTTGATCCGTCGATATCGTCATTTAAATTATATGCCTTTACAACTCCGAGCCATTTGGCTCGTCGATCGCACTTTTACCGTCCGAATCGTTTGATTCCGTTGATACCGCACTTTAAATACTGTCATTTATAAGTCTGAGCCGTTTGGCTCGTGATAGTATTTACTTATCAATGTCCGAGTCAAAAAATGACTCGTTGATCGCATGTCATTTAAATACCTCTTTTCATAAAATTGGTAACAATGTAATGCCCGGTTTAAAACCGGAGTTCATTCGAACTCCTCTTCAAAAAATGCGTGAAATCGATGTTTGGCATCCAAACGCTCCTTTTTAACTAAAATCAACGTTTGACATTCAAACTAAAGATTTAAAGTTCGTCATTCGAACTCCTTTTCAAAAGTCATTCATACGCTCGTCTTTCCATCATAAAATCAACGTTTGTCACTCAAACCAAGATTAAGCTTGGCATTCAAGACCCTTTTCAAAAATGCAACTCACACACACACACACGCACACAATTTCGAGAAAGGTAGAAAGACTCGTCATACGAGGCATTTCGGGTGATCTCAATATACTCTTCCCGAAACGTAACGTGACCTCCGAACCTAACAATCTCTGGTACAAAAAGCCATTTTTAAAGTTTGGGCTCATAATACAAAACGTCACATTTTCAAAGCCATTTTTAAAGTTTGGGCTCATAATACAAAACGTCACATTTTCAAAGCCATTTTCCATGTTTGGGCTCATAATACAAAACTCCACTTTTTCAAAGCCTTTTCCAAGTTTTGGCTACCAATTAAAACGACTCCCCCTCTTTTCAAACTCAGCCATTCTCAACGTTTGGGCTCATAATACAAAATCGCGTGGCAACTCCTCTCCTTCTCCGGAAGCGAGGTCCCAAGTTTTGCGAAATGGCCGCTCGCCTCGTCCCCGCGCGCGATCCTGGTAATTTTAGTTGGCGACTCCGCTGGGGACTTAACATGTTTTTCAAAACTACCGTTGTTTTAAAAACATTCCATGGGTCAAACTTTCATTTACCCTTCCTCGTTTTTGTGTGCGTGTGTTGATCAAAACATCGAACTGTTTTCAAAAAAAAAAAAAACAAAGAAAAGAAAAGAAGATGTTGCATTTCCATCTCATCCAAAATCATAACATGTTCGTGCATTTCCGTTCATACTTGATTTTCATGCTACATTTTGAACTGCGCATAAATTCTTTAAAATGCATTTTGAAAATTTCTATTTTTCTCAGAAAAAGAATTTAGTGACCGCACACTACTTGCACTGTTGCCTCGGTACACCGCACGCTACACGCACTTGCTGCCTCAGTACACTGCATACTACGACCCTTAACCCGGGATGACCGTTCATTTGCAGCTTGATTGGTCTGCCAGACACCTTTCGAGCGTGCACGGGGTCGTCCCAAACAGCCCATCCTAGCCTGTGTAAACCTTGCACACTTTGTGTCACACTTCGTCCAAGACCCCGGTTGATTTTTGGCTTAGTACGTGTCATAAAGCCTAAGTGTATGTCTTTTACACCGATCTCCCTCACAAGTCAAACTTAAAAGTTGAGATCGAAGGTCGTTCCCGACCCGAAGTCTTAGCTTTTCATCCTTGACTTTGACACGGAGCCACGCTAAAAACATACCCGAAGGTTCAATGTGACACCGTGTCATCAAACCCTCAATGTATGCACCATGCCATGCCATAACTTGGCCAACGCCAAAAGCTAAGGCCCCTCGCGCAAACGAGTCAGGAGAGGTCATGCCGAAATTTCGGCACGATTTCTGCCTTAGCTTGAGGACGTTGACTTCGACCGTGACCCGCATGTCACATACGTTGAAAGTTTATATAACCAGCTAGCCTTAAGTTCACTTTTTCCTTTGTCGGTGGAACTCGCTTGCCTTATAGGACCCTCGCTTGGGATTGTCCGTCCCGAAAAGACGATTTACAGGTGAAAAACGAGGGGCTTATAAACGTAGTGATGAGATCCACTGATTTGAGCCCTAGGTTAGTTGCGAAAAAGAAGACACGATCTTTTCCAACCGATTAGGACTCTGAGAAAATGCGTTTTAAGTAAACATTAATGGGTAACTGCACATTGCAGAAGCCCAAAACCCTGAGCCAAATGCCCTTTCCGAAGCCTAAACCCTACCTTTCGTTCCCTGCAGCGAGCATAAAGTGGTTCAGAATTCCGGGTCAGTGCCTCACCAGAATTGCAGTTACAGCCGCATCAGATAGTTCTTCGGTTCCCTCAGTTCCTTCAGCCAGACTTTTCGACATGTCAAGCTCACCGAGAAATCGTGTCAGGAACGGAACCCCGCCACCGGTAACAGATATGACACTGGAAGAAGCCATTCGGGCCTGTGAGGTTCACAAAAGGCAAAAAGAAGATTAGCAGAAATTCGTGGTACAGCTTCTGAATGAGTGAGGTATAGCAACTATCCCCAGCCAGATGGTACTTTCGTCCTGATCGAGGACGACGAGCCTTCTCGATCAACTCCTCAAACCTTCAACCAGGTTCCTCCCCCACCAAGTTACAGGATTCCTTTGAACCAAGGAAACAGCCTGAAATTGTCTATGGCTAAGAACTTATGAGACGAAACTCACAAGGTGAGATAAAACTCACAGGTGTTGTTCTTAGTGTTGATGACACTAACAACAACACATTCACCAATTCTAGAAAAAGCACAAATCAATAGAAATAAATATAATTTGCAGCGGAAGAATTAAAGCAATACACAAGAATATAATTTTTATCAAGTTATATAAATATATAACTTGATGGGTGCCTAAAAGGCAAGACCTTTCTATTAATAATATGAATTCAATACAAGGTCAAGGTTGTTCCTTAATGATAAACGAACCCTGATATAAGGAACAACATACACGAATTCTCTCTGTAAATAAACACTCAAAAACCTCACAAAAATATAAAAATCTATATGAAATATTCAAGTGTTGGACAAAGTGTTGCCGACACTGAATGGCAACACTTGAGAGCAGAATTCTACTTTTCTTGTGCAGATTTGCGTTTTAAGGAATTGGATGATCTTCAATGAAGATCCACTGCACTATTTATAGGCCACAAAGTCTTGGAGCCTACTCAAATGATCGGCTAACGACCTTGGGTTTGTTTCCTCATTTTATGCCTTCTCGCCTTCATTGTAGGAGACCTAGTCTTCTCTTGCTTCTCATGCTTGTACCTCTTAGCTTTGATTGCCTTGTACTCGACTTGTTCTCCCCCGAATAGCCGAATAAAATATCTCCTGGCTTGGTCATCAATTAAACAAATAAACACATGTTTATTTGTTAACTTCTTCTTCTTCTTCGTGATTAACGCTGGGCTTTTCGTTCTTGATTTTAAGCTCATTTTAAGGTGACTAACTACTTTGTTATATAAACATTAATTTACCCATTAATATTTGTGAAAAATACAGTAACTAACTCAGTGTCGCCAATTCCAAATGGCAACACTTTTGGCAACACCAGTGGCAACACTGGTTTGCAACACTTGGGATGACATTCATGACAACACATGATCTAACATTAACAATCTCCCCCATAGTTACTGATTTCTTCACAAAATACCAATGTGATGATCTTTTCAAAAACAGTTAGTCAAACTTAACTAAAACCACAAAAAATGCCACGAGATTTTGATAGCGGCAACATAAACCTTCGTGCAATGTTTTGAAATATTTTTCAATCCAAAACATCAACCATTAAGTAAATGAAGTATCAAAATCTTTACAAAAATCTCCCCTTAATACGAAATTAATAACTAACCAAAATAATTATTAAAATCTTAAACCAACCATTCCATCATTCAACAAAAAACATCCATCCAAGTTTGAAGAAAATTCCAAACTAAACAAAGAAAAAAAAAAAAAAAAATAAACGAAATAAAATTTGTTTAAGCATTACAAACCAAAATAAAACAAATAAAATTGTTTTTGTTCCCAAACCACCAAAATCAACCACCATTCAAACCAACCATCTTTAAACCGCATTTCCGGCTCCTTCACCTCCCTCTGCTTTGTCCCACTTGGCCCAAAGACCATTTCCGGCTCCATCATCATCATCACGCCTTGGTGGCTTATCTCCCTATTTTGGAAGAAATCAAATCCACCATTTTCATCATGTCGGTGCGCATGTCCAACCACCCCGAATTGCGAGTCAATGTGCTTGACCCGACTATTGAAAAAATTAAGTACCATAGCAAGATCAACCATTACAGGAGCAAGGTGTTGCCGAAGTGTTGCCGGTTTCGGGCGACACTTGGGGCGACACTGTAGCTGGGCGTAAACTCGGAGGAGCATTTGTAACCAAAACCCAAGGTAAATCCCTGTGCCTATCACCTTCGCAAAGTGTTTGGTAATTCTGTAATAAACGGGCTTTTCGTAGATATTATCACCATTCCAAGGCTTAAGGTTTTGGTACATTAGGACTTGGAAAATAAGGGAAGGAAAAATGAAGGAGGAGGTCTTTTTTCTTCTTAGCCCATGCAGCAAGGTGAGCAAATACAAGTCTCCCAAAGTTAACTCTTTGTTTCTTGCCTAGTTTGTACAACAAATTAGCTTGCTCAAATGTGACCGTGTTCTCGTTTGCCGTAGGAAGCCAATTTGTTATACAAATCTTGTGGAGCACGCTAAACAAAGAAGTGAGATGGGTAGACCTAAAGTGATCGTAGACCAAATGGTGATTCTCCCTCCGGTTAAAAAGGTGGCTAAGGCATTAGGATCATATTCCAAACTCTCATCTTCGACATTAGGGAGGCCGAATGCCTTGTTGATGATCAAGGGATTAAAATCATAGATATTGCCCCTAACAAAAATCTTTTCCATAATGAGGGGTATTCCTATCATCAATATTATCCCTAAGATGAGCATAGAAATTCCTAACCACACTTTCAATGTACGATGACACTTTAGTCACCGTAGGCAAAAACATCCTATCCTCCAAAACCGATACACACCTAACTCCTTGAATTGAGTCACATACATATTCTTTTTCATTCAGAATTTTCTTCTCGTAATCTTCAACAAACTTATCTAAATTTGTTTCACCATAAAATTCATCCGAAAGCAAAGGACGTTCATAAAATCCAAAGGACTCATAATCGACTTTGTATCCCGAGAGGGATTAGGAGAGTGTACCTCGTGCCAGAAATAGGAGAATACGAAGGAGAACTCGATTGTGCTTTGGTCTTGGCGGCGGGTGTTGCTTCGAGGTGTTGCCATTTCATCGGCAACACTTGGGGCGACACCACCAGTAAATTTTCTGTTTCTTCTTCAACTTGACCGAGCTTCAGAAGGGTTTCTTCATCTTCCAACCAAGCTTCTTCATCCTCATCAGAAGATGATGAGGGCTCCTTTGTCTCTTTAAAAGCTGGGTCCGAACCTTCCTCGGACGAAATGTTGAGAGAAGAACTCGAGCTATCCTCCACATTTACTGGATCATCAGCCGTGTTGGAAGGAATCTTGGACCTGAACAAGGTTTTGATCCTCTCAGATTGTCTACGCACTCCACCCCTAAAAGACGAAGAGGCATCAACCGCCTTTCTCTTCTTGGTCTTCTTTTGAGGGGCGAAGGTGAGCTCTATGGAGGGGGTAGCTTCTGGAAGATTAATAGGAATGGGAATTTTGGAAGGATCATAGACAACAATGTCTAATGAGGGTGAGGTTGAGGGTGTGGCCGAAAGTGTCGCAGGGGATATCTCCATTGGAACGGCGACATTTGAGGCAACACTAGAGGGAGCTAGAGGCGAAATTTCCATGGGTGATGAAATTTGGGGTGAATTTTTGGTGCTTGCCATGGAGGATTGAAGAAGAACGAGGAAGACGAAGAACAGGGCAAGGGTTTCGGTTTAACGCCTAGAGAGAGAGAGCAACGAGAAGAGAGAGAGTGAGGGTTTAGAGAGGTTTTAATGAGTGAATAGTGGTAGGATTTAATTGATTTTGACAATGTCAAATTAATTAAATCTCCACTTATCTCTCAAAAATCCCAACAAACTCAAGTGTTATCCGCCATTTTTAAAATTTTTTTTTTTTTTTTTTTTTTTAATTTTTATAATTTTTATAATTTTTAATAATAACTAAACATAATTTTAGTAATATCCATAAAATTGTGTTTTTCAAAATTCAAAGTGATGAATTTTAAAAAATAGATATTACAAAATTACACTTAGATTGACAAAAATAAAAATTTTTGCTAAAAACCTTTTAAATTTCACAAACTCTAAATATAAGCAAATAGACTTTTGGAGATTTAAAATTTAATTAACAAAAACAAAAATAAGAAAATAAAAAATTAATGTAGCATCTACTAATGTGTTACTAGCAATGTTGCGTAACACACAAGGCAACATTTTTAAATAAAATCCCCTTGATATTTTTTAACATATATAACTATACTTTCTTAGGCAATTTTTAAGCACACTTTACACTTTATTTATTTACAAGGAAGCATCGTAGTAGCGAGCTCCGTGCCCCGAGTTTTTTATTAAAGTGTAAAGCTACAATTAGTAAGTTTTATACCTTTCAAGTAGGGTACACTGTAGTAGCGAGCTCCATGTCCCTAATACTTAGTATAAAACACTACATTATATTCCCTTTGGGAATTTTCACAAGCTTTGCCTTTTTTTTTTTTTTTTTTTTTTTTTAAAATATCAACAACAATATGAGTGACTTTGTCACTTTTTAGCACAAAGGGGTATTTTATAAAGAAAATGTTAACCTTAAGAATATACACATACTAGAACAAAAAGGTCAGTAAATGCCCCTCATTTGGGATTAAACAACTATATATATATATTTTTTTTTTTTTTAAAATTTTAAAGATAATATACAACTCATACAAAGTGTTGCTGACAGTGTTGGTAACACTGAAGGCAACACTAACAGATTTATAGAAAACATAGACCAAGAGATTTTTTCAAACTTGAAAATCTCTCATGGTCCAAGGCTTTGGTCAAAATATCAGCAAGTTGATGTTTTGTATCAATATGCTCTATTTGGATCAATTCCTTTTCTACTAAATCTCTTAAAAAATGATGGCGGATATCAATGTGCTTAGTGCGTGAGTGTTGTACAGGGTTTTTGGAAATATTTATAGCACTCAAATTGTCACAATACATGGTCAAGATATTACTATCAAGACCATAGTCATCAAGCATGTGTTTTAACCATATTAGTTGTGAACAACAACTCCCTGCTGCCACATATTCGCATTCGGCGGTCGAGAGAGAAACACGGTTTTGCTTGCGGCTGTACCATGACACTAGATTATTACCCAAGAAAACAACCCCCACTAGTACTCTTTCTGTCATCTATATCCCACCAATCGTAGTCACTAAAACCAACTAAGTTGGTATTAGTGTCTTTGGTGAACCAGATTCCCAATTCACTTGTCCCAGACACATACTTGATGATTTTCTTGACAAATATTTAGGTGAGAAATTTTAGGAGCGATTGATATCTAGCACAAACACCTACGCCGAACATTATATCGGGACGGCGCGGTAAGATAAAGAAGACTACCTATCATGGATCTATACGAGTTGGGTCAACATCCTCCCCTGCCCTGATCTTTGGTTACCTTAAGAGATGATCCCATAGGTAATTTAGAGCTCTTGGCACTCTCCAATCCAAATCTTTTCACCGGACTCTTAGCATACTTGCTCACTGAGTGATGAAGATTCCATCATTCGATTGTTTCACCTGCAATCCTAGGAAATAATTAAGTTCTCCTATCATGCTCATCTCAAATGTAGATGTCATAGCTTCCACAAAATTTTGTAAACATATTTTAGATGTGGAACCATAAACTATGTCATCAACATAGATTTGAGCAATGACAAGCTCTTTATTTTCCCTAAGAATAAATAATGTCCTATCGGCTTCTCCTCTAACAAATCCATATTCAAGAAGGAAGCTTGTTAGACGCCCATACCATGCACGAGGAGCTTGTTTTAAGCCATATAAGGCCTTATCAAGTCTCGTATACATGGTGCAGGTGGAATGGGTCTTCAAACCCTTTAGGTTGCTCAACATAGATCTCTTTATCTAAGTACCCATTCAAGAAAGCTGCTTTGACATCCATTTGGTGCAATGTGATTTTAAGGTAGCAGTCTATAGCAAGAAGAAGTCTTATTGACTCAATTCTAGCCACAGGTGCAAAGGTCTCGTCAAAGTCGATTTATTCCACTTGTGTATAGCCTTAAGCCACAAGATGAGGTTTATTACGAACAATATTACCCAATTCATCGGATTTGTTTTTGTAAAATCATTTAGTTCCAATAATATTTGTATGTAACGGACGTGGAACTAAACACCAAACCTCATTATGGGTAAATTGTTCAAGCTCTTCTTGCATAGCTTGTATCCAGAAATTATCATTTAAAGCCTCAATCACATTCTTTGGTTCAACGGAGGAAACGAAACAGAGTGTTTTACCCGAGAGTATGTGGAGGACATACACACATATCTAACCATATCTCGTAATCAACCGGCTCCTTGTTCCTTGTTCTAACCCCTTCATTAACATCACCAATTACTTGAGTAATGGGATGATAATTTCTAATTCGAGTGGGGGATCTCTCCCGCCTTGATGGTACACCAATCCATCTTCTCCTTCGTAGTCACGCTCTCGGAATTTCCAGCCACTGTTACATTCTCCTGTGTTGCCTCGGGTGTTGCCATTTCAGGGGCGACACTTGGAGCAACACTTGAATCTCAGGCTGCAATGGCTGAATCAGATTACTGTTCCCCCTTTGTTCGACTTCTTCTAGTAAAGTCGAGGTATATCATCACCGGGTTCTCTGTGGCACTCAAGTAATCGTTAAATTCAATATTTACCGATTCTTGAATTACTTTTATCCTCAAATTATAGACACGAAAAGCATGACTTTTGAGAGTAGCCAAGAAAGATGGCTTTGTCACTCTTAGAATCAAGTTTTCCTAAGTATTCCCGGTCATTTAAAATGTAACACAAACACCCAAACACATGAAAATAGTGAACCGTAGGTTTCTTTCCATTTAAAATCTCATAGGGTGTCATAGTTGTACCGGGTCTTAAGAAAACTCTATTTGTAGTGTGACAAGTCGTGTTTAATGCTTCGGCCCAAAACCTTTAGAAATATTTCTAGCAATTAGCATAACACGAGCCATTTCCATTAAAGTCCTATTTTTCCTTTCAAAGCAACACCATTTTGTTGTGGTGTTTTGGGTGCTGAAAACTTCATGGTGTATCCCCTTTTTACTACAAAAGTAGAAAAGGAGATGTTTTCAAATTCTCTACCATGATCCTGATCTTATTCGAAAAATAGGAGAACAAAACATGTTTTTGATTTTAGAGGCTAAGTGAGTAAATTTATCAAAAGTTTCAGATTTTTCTCTTAAGAAATACACCCATGTAAACCTAGAAAAATCATCAACTATTACATAAACATACTTCTTACCTCCCAAGCTTTCTACCTCAATAGGACCCATCAAGTCCATATGTAGAAGCTGAAAACAATGTGTTGTTCCTGAGTGTTGCTCATTGTGTTGCTCAACACTGTGAGCAACACGAGTTTGCTTACCCTTTTGACAGTCACCACACATCACGGTGTTTTTGAGGTCTAGTTTAGGAACACCTTTGACGGCATTATGTTTGATAATCTTCTCAAGATTTCTATAATGAGAATGACCTAACTTTTGATGCCATAACCTAATATCATCAAGTTTTGTCAAATTGCACACTGATTTATTACCAACCAGATAGCAATTATCACTTGATCTTATTCCAGTCATGACACAAAAGTTAGTGTTATCAAACACTTCACGGTATTTTTATTGAATTTTACCTCCAAATTGTCATCACATAGTTGGCTAATGCTAATTAAATTAGCAAGTAAACCATCTACGTGCAAGACATTTTTCAAAGGAGGAAAACCAACAATATCCAAAGCTGTTCCTTTACCAACTATTTCACTCTTGCCTCCACCACCATAAGTCACCGAGCCTCCTTGAATAGGTTGGTACTCTGTTAGGAATGATTTTGTACCGGTCATATGACGTGAACAACCACTATCAAAGTACCAAGTTCCCGCAATGTTAGTCCTTAAAGCCGTATAAACAACATAGCATTTCGGTTTTTCCTTGGGTAACCAACCCTTTTTGAAAATCCTGGATTTCTGTTCACCGTTGCTGCCATAAGTGTTGCCCCGAGAAACCGGCGACACTTGAGACGACACTTGAAGACTCGGACATTTTCTTTTGTAGGAAAATGCAATGCAGTTTTAAATGTCCAGGTTTGTGACAGTATCCACACTCATTGGATTGATCAGAGGAATCACTAGAAGTGCTACCCTTTTCCTTGACACGCTCTTTTACAAAACAATTTTTAGTTTCAACATCAAACAAGGAAGAGGTAATACTTTCAAGTGATTCTTGGAACCCAAGACCAGCTTTCAGAGGCTTACTCAATTTGAGTATTTCATCCAATTTGGATGAACTCGTGTTGAGTTTTTTGAAGGTGGATTCGGCTAGGTTGAGTTTGGCCTTGATTTTATCAAGATCCAATTCTCTCCTACTGAGTTGAGCTTCTAGCCGAGTCAAGGAGTTCTTAAGATCCTGATTTTCCTTTTTCAAGAAAACCACCATCTTATTCTCCTTTTTCCATTCCACGAGGAGAGATTTATAGAGGTTTTTTAATTCACAAATAAGTTCATCTTTATCAAGATCATCCTCTATAATCTCTTCTCCCGAATTTAAATCTGTTGAACCATGCAAATTAAGATCATTTAAAGAATCATACCTGCTGAGTGTTGTGCCAAGTGTTGCCAATTCCTGGACGACACTTGGGGCAACACTTTCTGAAGAAGTCACCAATGTTGTGTCAAGTGTTGTCAAATCTGTAACGACACTTGAAGTAACACTCTCAGTCGAAGGTAGCTCCTCTACCGTGGCCATCATGACTACTTGACCCGTCTGTTCTTCTTTCTCCGTTCCTTCCTCCTCTCCATCACTAAGAGATACCCACAAGTTTTTGCCCGCCTTTCTCAAGGTGTTAGCACATTCATTGGCATAGTGACCCCAACCGGAACAAGCATGACATTGAATAGATTCAATGTACTTAGGATCGGACCGGATCTTTTCCGAGGATGCACGCCTTGGTGGGATATCCTTTTGATTTGGAGGAGGACTTCTCCTTGGCACAAAACTAGAGGTTTTGGCCGTTTGGTCCTTAGCCTTTACCTCGCACTTTGTTAAATTTTCTAACCATAGAATTATATCTCTTTGCAAGTAAAGCTACACTAGTATTTTCATCTAACTCCTCGAAGACTTCATCTTCATCGTCCACACATGTGTCCGAAGATTCGACTTTTAAGGCAATATTCTTGCCTTTAGAAGCCTCCGTTTGTTCATTGAGATTCAACTCAAAGTTTTTCAAAATACTCATTAAGGAGTTGATGTCCATTGTTGAAAGATTATGGGCCTCTTCAATAGCCGAAACTTTAATATTAAAACGTTCGGGAAGAGTACGAATAGCTTTTGAAACAAGTTGTTTATTTGTAAAAGGCTCCCCTAATACTTGACAAGCATTTGAAATATCAATCAACTTTTCAAAATAAGACGAGATGTCTTCGTTTTCACCCATTCTTAATCTTTCAAATCTACTAGTGAGACCTCTAAGCTTTGTTTCTGACACCGCCATCTCCTTCACAAAATCTTTGTAAAGTATCCCAAGCATCTTTTGCGGAGGACTATTTTGAATGAGTTTGAACATATGCATGTCAACCCATTCATAGATGGCATTCGTGCCTTTTCATTGAAACTAGCAAGATTATTCTCTTCAATTGTCCACTCGAATTCAGGTTTGACTTGAACGTCACCATCGTCATCCGGAGGAAGCATTGGAACAGAATAACCATTTAAAATAGATCGCCAAGCCCGAAGATCAATTGATTTGATATGCGAGCGTAGGCGAATCTTCCAATAAGCATAATTAGATCCGTCTAAAACCGGTAATCTCTTTTGATTAGGGTTTGCAGGATCATAAGCCATGACAAAAGGATCTAAACACTTAGTATATCAAGTGCTAGGCTTTGATACCAATTGAAATTGTCTATGGCTAAGAACTTATGAGACGAAACTCACAAGGTGAGATAAAACTCACGGGTGTTGTTCTTAGTGTTGATGACACTAACAACAACACATTCACCAATTCTAGAAAAAGCACAAATCAATAGAAATAAATATAATTTGCAGCGGAAGAATTAAAGCAATACACAAGAATATAATTTTTATCAAGTTATATAAATATATAACTTGATGGGTGCCTAAAAGGCAAGACCTTTCTATTAATAATATGAATTCAATACAAGGTCAAGGTTGTTCCTTAATGATAAACGAACCCTGATATAAGGAACAACATACACGAATTCTCTCTGTAAATAAACACTCAAAAACCTCACAAAAATATAAAAATCTATATGAAATATTCAAGTGTTGGACAAAGTGTTGCCGACACTGAATGGCAACACTTGAGAGCGTAATTCTACTTTTCTTGTGCAGATTTGCGTTTCGAATTGGATGATCTTCAATGAAGATCCACCGCACTATTTATAGGCCACAAAGTCTTGGAGCCTACTCAAATGATCGGCTAACGGCCTTGGGTTTGTTTCCTCATTTTATGCCTTCTCGCCTTCATTGTAGGAGACCTAGTCTTCTCTTGCTTCTCATGCTTGTACCTCTTAGCTTTGATTGCCTTGTACTCGACTTGTTCTCCCCCGAATAGCCGAATAAAATATCTCCTGGCTTGGTCATCAATTAAACAAATAAACACATGTTTATTTGTTAACTTCTTCTTCTTCTTCGTGATTAACGCCCGGGGCATTTACGTTGCTGATTTTAAGCTCATTTTAAGGTGACTAACTACCGTTATATAAACATTAATTTACCCATTAATATTTGTGAAAAATACAGTAACTAACTCAGTGTCGCCAATTCCAAATGGCAACACTTTTGGCAACACCAGTGGCAACACTGGTTTGCAACACTTGGGATGACATTCATGACAACACATGATCTAACATTAACACAGCCGACCGAGGCTCCATGTTGCCACCTCTCAAGGCACTCCCATCATATACGGCCAAGCCAGTACTGCTCCCATCACTCAGTATAACCAGCGCACCGCTGGACCATCTCAAACAGATGACAATATCCTCCAATACCCTCCCGGGTTCAACCATTGCCTAAACACGAACCTCAAAACACCGGGGACAAACCCCGATACAGTCCAGAAAAGGCCCCCATATATCCTCATATATCAAGCCTCCCACCTCCAATTTACCGCGCTCATATGGCGACTCCAAGACTGAGCCTCAAAGTCCACCACTGGACCCCGCCTTGGCCTAGATGGTAGAACAAATGAAAGACCTGAAAGCCAGCATAGGCAGCTCAAAGCAAGAAACGCTCAAATCCACAGATCCGGGAATGGTCACGCCTCTCTCTGCTAAGCTCAGAATGCCGGAAATGGACCGATTCGATGGAACCGAATGTCCACAGACGCATGTTGACACCTACGTTCTCGACATGAGAACAAAAGGAGAAACCCTCCGGCAAATGGCCGATCATTTCCAACATACTCTCAAGAGTTCTGCACTACGGTGGTTCCTAAAGGTCAAGCCTGCAGATCGCCATACCTGGGATCAAATCAGTAATATCATCCTAGAGCTGTACAGATCCAACCTGGAGTGGGAAACAAGTCGTGAGGACTTAATCACCACCGAGTAGAAAGCAGATGAAAGCATCGGAGAATTCTACAAAAGGTGGTGTTGAAAGCTCTCTGAAATCATGGAGCTACTCTCCAAAGACGAACAGATGCGGATCTTCAAGTCCTGCTTAAGGTCGTCCCTCAGAACGCTCATCAGCCATCACTTCTTCCCAGATCTCCGAGCCATGGTCAATGTCGGCTCACAATTCGAAAAGGATCTCAAGGAAAAGCTGGCTACAGTGCAGCCATACAGATACAGATCAACAACTACATTCAATCCTGCACCGGCCCCCGACAAAGGGAAAGATACGTCTGTCAACTACATCCATCAGTGTCAACAGTCAAGCAACAGAAACTCGGCCCCGCAAAGCAACAACTCCTCCACGAAGCAGCCTTCCGTACACTTCGACAAGTTGGATATGCCTCTGAGTAAGATGCTGGAAGGGTTGATAAAAGAAGGCCTCCTCAAGCCCGTTGAAAACTACAAACCCATGAATCCTGTAGTCAACGCCGACAAAAGCAAATACTGTGCCTTCAACCAATATCACTGGCACACAACTGACAGCTGCCTGGGGTTACGGTATGAGATCTAGAATCTGATAGAGGAGGGAAAGTTGGAGCGTCCCCGTGGACCTAATACAGTCGAAAACCCTTTTTCGAACAACAAAAGTATAAACTCCATCGAGTGGGTGCCAAAGAAGATTGCCGCAGAGCTAGTCTCTCCGCCTTTTCCAGCCAAGTCTTCATCAGACGTTCACATCAGTTACGATGTTTGTGACTGCTCCGAATGCCTTGAGTACGAGTTCCAAGACGTGATCAGGGGCAATTCCCCCAGAAAGAAGAAGAAGCAGTCTTCTCAACAAAAATTGAAAGAAAGGTATGAAGCCGGAGACACCAGCGTGGGTACACTCGGAGAGCCATCCGGGAAGTTTGATTACTATGTACTCTACTCCAGCAAGTCCTCTCTCCCTTCAAGCAGCACAGCTTCAGAGTAGACAGGGGTGGGAAAACTGAAACATCCTGCTGACACAAAAGCTCAGGCTTCAGGACACTGGAATACCTCAAAACTTAGCAAACCTACTTCCAGTCAGAAGCCTAATCTCCCGCAGGATCAACAAAGATTAAACCCGCCCAACTTCAGAGCACGGGCCGGCAAAGGAAAGTCAAAGTCAACTTGGCACTCGCACTCAATCAATGTGTTGACCAAGGGTGGCCACCGCCACAAGCTACCTCGACACAATTTCGAGGCAACACCAAAAGCTTTGCCTCTTAAGTGGAAGACATGAAATGGATTGCTCGACGATTCTCCCTATCCAAAAAGAGATCAGATCTACGATTCCAGACTGTATGGCAGCATGCTCACCTTTTGTGATGAAGACCTACCGAAAGTGGCCTCGAGGCACAATGAAGCTTTGTACATCACTATCCGGCTCAACACCATCTCCCTCCCTGGGGTATTGGTAGACAATGGATCAGCAGTCAATGTCCTTCCCCTCAGCATGATGCGAGCCCTACGCATTGGTGAAGGCCAAATGATCCCATCTGCCCGAATTATCAAAGCCTACGACAGCACATCTCGTCCCATCCTAGGGACGGTGACTCTTAAGCTCTGATTCGAAATCCAAATGGTGCCAGCAAAGTTCCACGTGATGGACATTCCGTCCGAATTTACAGCTCTGTTAGGATGCCCATGGCTACACCACATGAAGGCCATCACCTCCACTCTCCATCAATGTGTCAAGTTCATAAATCGATAAGGAGATCTCGAGGTCATCAGAGGGGACAGTTTCCTCATAGGGAATGAAGCCGAAATGCCAATCAAGCGTGCCCACAGCCAGGCACCAGGGCTACCTCATGCAAGCCAACCAAAGGACTATTGGGGAAAATCTCATCAGAATCCCTCAGAGTCCGGAGGTGTTAACTATGTCAAATTCCTCGAACAGGAAGATCCCGAAGCAGTCAGGTTTATCAAGTTCAACTGTCGTTTCCAAAACTTGGAGGCAGACTGGAAAGAAACCCTGAGCATCGCAATGATACGGGAACACAAACCCCCTATCTCCGATCGAAGATTTGTTAGCATTCTTCGAGCAAAATCTCTGGCCCTGCCAGGTGAAGAAATCTTCGCGATAAAGGTCAACAAGCACCGGCACACTCGTGATGAATGTATGGCAGTCGTTTGGGACGTCTTACACGCAGAATTTCCCACCAAATCCCTTTTCTCAAACGAAGGGCATGAGGTCTTCTTAGCAGCACCGACTTCGCAACAGGGGGCGAGACGTCATTTCATCTGGGTTGAGCCATCAGACGGCGATGAATCAGGACTCTCCGGAATGGAAGATGCGGCAGATCCGCGAGAGGACCCTTACATACACATGCTCAGTTTCGAGGATGGCACCAGTTTCGACGAGGTCAGCTACGACGAGGGCTCCAATACTATGGAAATTGTCAAGCTCAATGTCCAGTACAGACAGTTATCCGGCGAGTGGAAATAACTGGTTGTCATGACAAAGAAACCTTCTGATCACGTAACCGATAATGACTTCGTCAATATCATTTTCTCCAGATATCCCGACGATGCCAAGGATCCGATCCTTATTGTCAGATTCTGCAACGCCAAAGTTACCCTCGACGATTGCCTGATCATGGTAAACGAGGCCCTGGCCAAGAGAGCTCAAGGCTCGTCATCACTTCCAGTTATCAACCCCAGTAGAAACCGGCCCGTGCCGTAAGTCAAGCTCACTGCCAAAAAAGCCGCCAAGGCCAAAGGCACCGACGCAGCAGACAGAAATTCCCACCTTGCTACAAGCCAGATCAGCCTCGGGAACGCCTCCAGCAGCCACCCTGAGAACATCTGTAAAAGTCCTCCCAGCGAGACAGATAATGATTCCGAAGAAAGGAATGACCACCTCAACATCAACATGCTCAAGTTTGACCCTGCTCCCACTCATCACGGCCACGGATTCAGACATACCGCCAGCAAGCTGCTAGCTCTGATAGACTTGTCTCTCGAACGAGATCACGAGACCATCAGCCTCGCAGAGTTCAACACCCCTGTTGGTTTGATCAAGCAGATATGGGTAAACTTCTTGGTGATCGAGATCAAGGAAGGTCGCATGGAAGGTCCCAGCACGACTTCCTTCGTCATTATAATCCAAGTATTTCCGCCATTCAGAGATTTGGATGTGATCGCAGTTCTAGACACTAGTCAGACAGCGCGCACCTACGGAGACTGCTTAGCTCTCGCAAGGAAATCCCTCCTGGAACTAGCTGCACAAGAAAATCACCTCTAGGACAAAAATAAAGCTCAGAAGACTCACAGGGACCGAGCCCTTAAGGCGTCACAAGCAATTTCAGACCGCAGGCTAGAGGCCACTCTAAACCAGTTCGACCTCAAAGGTTTTGCCCACGGCGACTTCCTGGACTACCATCGCTTCTCATCAAACCCCCTCTGGCAAGGGAGGGCGGTCAACGGTCCCGATGACCTAGGAGATAGAATGGCACAACATAAGAAATACCTAGCCAAACAGCATGAGGAATACCAGTGCTTATCTCCCCGAGAGAAGCAAGTCCTCTGTGAAAGCGACGACGAAGACGATGAAACTATTCTCTTCCAAGCCGATCGTGAAGTCAACAAAACCGGAATCCAAAGGGTCTTGGGAGGATGGGAGCGGATCATTTCCATTCTCAAATTGAAAGGCCAACTGAAAGAGGAAGGTCTATTCAAAAAAAAGAGAAAAATGGAAATACATCTCCAACAACTGCTCAGGGAGATTCCACAGACTACCGCATTCGTTTACAGAAACGACCAACTGGGACAAAAACCAGTCATATGGGCAGATGCCCAGGAAGCCGTATACTCACCTTCCGACATACCCGCCACTCAGTTAAAGTAGCAGAGAAAGCTCTCCCCGACAGAAGTTTATCTAGACTGCCTCATATAGTTCAAGGATACATTGGCTATTCTCACATGGGAAGAAATGCAAGCACTAACTCTCGATGAAGGCTCTACTGCAAGAGAGATGATTTGGGCCAAAAGTGGAAGAAAATTAGCAAACCATGACTACTGCCTGTCCCAACTCCAGAATGCCATGAGCCTGCTCAGGAAGAAGGAAAGAGCGCAGTATACCGTGAAGAAATCAAAGAGACCGTTCGCTTGAACCAAGAATTCTCTAACCTCCCCTAACAGTTCAGGCCTGACAACCACTGATGCGCACTAACGTTCGAACAACTTCGGTGAACCATAGACTCCCTCCCTGCGGAGGCACCTAGACCAGTGTCTTGAGACAGAATCTGGAAAGTTTCCGAAGCCCCCGAGAATACATCTACCGTCAACAAATTGAGAGAGGACATATGGCCCTGTGCTTCGAAAAATCCTCCACTGACTATGGCTCAGCTCAAAGCAACATGTTCGAAGGGGACCAAGCCCAATGTTAATTTTCTAACCCGATCGGGTCAAATTCATGTGCTACCACCAAAGGCCACCAAAAAGCCGGCAGAGCCAGAACCGCAACCTGGCCTACCCGAAGAAACAAGTTCCGTAAAAGAGGACCCGATCCTCACTCAGCTTAAGCAGACCCAGACGAACATCTTCATACCCTCACAAGCTCAAGCTAGAGGAAAGTTTGGCCCGCACCATGGTCCCCATGGACGCAACTCCAGAAGAAGTAATTCAGATGATCGGCAACATCCATTATGGAAACATCATCACCTTCACAGATTTAGACCTACCAAAATTTGGGGCTGATCACAATGAGCCGCTCTACATCACAGTCCAGCTGGACGAGCGACTCCTTCCCCGTGTATTAGTAGACGGAGGTTCCGGAATGAATGTCTTGCCCGCCAAGATGATGGACCTGCTTGACATTAAGCCCACAGATTTGAAGCATTCAGTCCACACTGTCAAGGCCTATGACTCTACTTCCCGCACACTTCTCGGGGTTGCTACTCTAAACATCTGGTTCGGCAAGCAGATGATCCTCACCGAATTCCAAGTGTTGGACATTCCCATCACTTTCACAGCCATCCTGAGACGGCCCTGGCTGCATCAAATGAACGGCGTGGCATCCACCCTTCACCAATGTATAAATTTCATGCAAGGCAACGAGCTCACAATAGTCTACGATGACAGTGTCACCACCGAGGGGACCAGCACCAACGGCATTCCAATGTTAGAGATCAAGCATGATGACAATATGGCATCAACTGGATTCACCTTGGATACTTCCAAGATCCAAATATGTAGCGTGGACCTTCCAGTGTTCTGGGACAAAATCCCTCCCGCCATGAAGATGATGAAGCTCATGAACTTCATCCCAGGACTGGGGCTCGGTAAAAGGTTACAAGGCCAGCACCAAGTCATCGAAGTCAAGGACCATACTACAGTCCAGGGGCTCGGTTATGTGCTAACACCAGTTGATATCAGAGAGAACAAGAAGCTCGCCAGTACCAAGGCAGCAGCCCGCAAAAGGGGAACCTCCAACGGCACACCCTACCTCCGACCTTACAGTTTCGACCTCGCCCATTACTTCATCAAAGGGACCGACAGCAGAACTGAGAGAACCGACAGCGGAACCAACAGCAGAACTGGGGGAACCGATAGCAGAACTGAGGGAACCGACAGCAGAACCAACAGCAAAACTGGGGGAATCGATAGCAGAACTGAAGGGACCGAAAGTGGAACTGATGAAGATGAGAAAGAAGCAGGAAAAGTCAGCACAGAGACTACAAAAAGGATGGAAAAGCTGGCACAAGACCTCAAGTGTTTCAGAGGACTCAAAGCTAATCCGATAAGGGGAGCATTCCTTGACATCACTACTCTACCTGGACCAATTGCCACCATCGTTCAGCATGAGTACACATTCAAGGGGCTCCCAGACATAGAAGAGCTGCTAGAGACACTCTTCATAGGAAACAGACTGTTCGGGTCAGCCGTCGAGGCCACATTCGAGACAGTAACTCCAAAGTAGAAGGAAACAGAATTCATAGAGGATGCTCTTAGTGGACCCGCTCTACAGAGTCTTTTTGAAGAAGTCATAGAGGTGCCAAACTTGATTGACCTGGGCTTCGAAAAAAGCACGATCGCCATGATCGGGACAGCAGAAGCCAAGCCTCTCGACCCCCGAACCCTCACCAAGCATCCAGCAATGCCACTGAAAAATTGGGTGACTTTCACCAGACCAAGGGCAAGCCAGACAGAAATGGAAGACAAACTGGGCCTGCACCCACATCTCCCTAAACCTAGTCTCAAACCCTCTAAGTCAGTCATTGTCAAAGTCCAGTCCTCTGAGTCGTCCGACGGCCTCATGCCGGAAGACTATGATAATGTAGCCAACAATGTATTCCCGTTCGTATTAAATGAAAAGTTCGACCTTTCGGATTATCCCCTCATTGCCACTTTAACAACTGATAAGTTAAAAACAACTTAAAAGACGTTAATAATGACTCACTTGATAAAGAAGCAGACACACTAAATGAACAATACATTAAAGAAGTTCTCAAGCGTGTAGTTGACCAAGAGGACAATCAGGCCCAAGCTGCCGAAGAGGTTATGACTAAAGTGAACCTGGGGTCAGTGCAAGAGCCTAAAGAAACACAAGTGGGCAGTTTCTTCGCCGGTGCAGAAAAAGAATCCCTGATAAATCTCCTCAAAGAATATGTTGGCGTGTTCGCCTGGTCGTACCAAGACATGCCAGGACTCGACCCCTCAATCGTGGAGAACAGAATTCCATTGGATCCAGAATCCAAGCCTGTCAAGCAGAAACTGCGCAAGATCAAGCCAGAATGGTCTCTACAAGTGAAAGAAGAAATTAAGAAGTTGCTCCGCGTTGGCTTCATCAGAGTAATTGAGTACCCGACCTGGCTCTCCAACATCGTGACGGTCACCAAGGCCAATGGAAAGGTCAGATGCTGTGTGGATTTCCGAGATCTCAACAAGGCCAGCCCTAAGGACGATTTCCCACTGCCCAACATCGACATGCTGGTCGACACCACGACAAACTTTGAAGTAAAGTCCTTCGTAGATGGATTTGCTGGATAAAACAGATTAAGATGTCCGAGGAAGATCAAGCCAAGACTGATTTCACCACTCCATTTGGGACATACTATTACACGGTTGTAAGTACCCAAATCTGGCTCATGCCTTCCGGTTAAGTTTTCTGGCAATTCCCCGAACTTTCCTAAAGTTCAGGAGCAATTCGGGAACTGTTCCGAACCTTCCGAGGGATGAAGGGATTACTTGGAATTAAAAAACCACGTTTTCCTTTTATAAAAAACCCTTCTAGAAAGGCCACCTTGCATGATTCTAGAAGTATGCTGAGTCGTTGGGGATAATGCCGCACGTCTGCATTAAGAGAGAACTCCAGGCCGCACGGCTTCATTGGCTATTTCCAGACTGCCTATAAATAGAGGCCTCCTCTACCCATTTTAGAGGACAAGAATTTTCAGCACAAAAACTCTATCAAAATATCACTACAAAAATTTAGTAAGCTGAGAGTGCCAAGAGCCACCTCCCTCCTCCTTGAAGCCTCCAAAAGTTGGTCCCTTCCCTAGGCGAAATCCAAAGAGAAAGAGGTCACCACCATTGGTAACCTCTCATCCCCTTTATCTTGCATTATACTTGTATATATGTGATATATTTGCTCCTTGCTTTACATATTACTATATATTTGCTTGGGACTTGGTATATTGTTGTTAAAGATCATATCTTTGAACATGTAAATCATATCCCCCTCCTTTTGCATCTTTTGCATTAAAATAGCATCTTTTGCTCATAAAAATGTAGTCTTTGCATTAAAGGTGCATCCTTTGCACCTAAAAATCTCTTTTTTACATAAAAGTTGCATCTTTTGCACTTAAAAATGATTCCTTTACATTAAAATTGCATCCTTTGCACCTAAAACCCATTTTCATACATAAAAATGCATCATTTGCATTAAAAATCATCTCTTTAACATCAAAGAGCATCCTTTGCTTTCAAAATGACATCTTTATGCATCATTTGCATATAAAATGCAATTTTTCCACATAAAGATGCATCCTTTGCATTAAAAATCGTTTCTTTACATCAAAAAGCATCCTTTGCAAACAAATAGCATCCCTTGCACCCAAAATGTCATCTTTTCATAAAAAATGTCATTTTTATCCTAAACATGCATTCCCCATGTCCCCATTGGTATTTGATGCATCCTTTGGAGCGAACTGGTGTAAAGATCCCATCTTTACATCGTTTCTTCCATTAGAGGTGCCACAATCTCTTTAGAAAGAGATAAACCTTGAACCCTATATTTCCGATTATCACTTGAGATGAGTATAGTAGTCCCTACACAAGCTCAATCGTCTCAAGGTGTAGGATTGATGGCCTAAGGACACTCCTTTCTAAAGGACCTCACTCTTGGACCATAAAAGAGAGTCCTTCTCTTGATCACGTAAGACCCAAGGTCACATAGTGATGATCACAAGTCCAAGATGAGGGCGGGATCAAAGTCCCGAACACATAAAAATCCAAGGAATGCCGAGCGATAACCAACTAAATGGTTTATACGTTCGGAAGACAACTTGGAACATTCCCCCCCCCTTTTTTTCAACACATGCACACAAGAAAGCACACAAGCAAGCACGAAAAATGGAATCTTGGGAGACTTGCTACGGCAAGGCACCTTGGGTGAACGAAGATCCGTTCTTCTCAAGGAGTAACTTAACCTCCGAACCCTAAATCCTTTTTTTTAAAGTTTTGAGGAAATCAAAATGGCGTGGCGACTCCGTTTTTCAAATTAAACCGGATGTTTTCAAACTCAAGTGAATCCAAATGAAACACAAAAAGAAATTTGGGCACCACATTCACAGTTTGGCGACTCCGCTGGGGAATATCCCAAAAGAGAAAAGATTTTATTTTCAAAATAAAAACGATACCCGGTATATAGGTGGAAACCACTAACCTTCCTGTATCGCTTCCTGTAAGTACGCCAATCCAATTCGCAACCTTTTCAGATGCATTTTAAAATGATAAAATTGCATTTAGGGGCGTTTTGGTAAATTCCCGGTCCATCCCGAGACTTCCGGAAACATTTCATAAGTTTATCGCGAAGGAAGTACTTTTTTGTACTTTGCTCAGGCTAAGGGACCTAAAAGGAATAAATCTATTTTGGAATTTTTAGGAATTATCCAAGAAGGTTCCAGAACCAGATTTGGCACCAAAAACGGTTATGGTCACCTTGTGTCACGCGACAAGTCGAGGCATGGAAAGTGGTTACGTTACGTCGTGTGACACAAGGCTACCATGGACTGCAGCTATAAATAAGACCCTACCCCTCTCAATTTTGGATCCGGATTTGAACCTCCCAAAGTCACTCTGCCAAAATTCATCCAGAAACTCTCTCTCTCCTGCTCCCTCACTAAAACCACCCAATTCCCTACGAATTCCCTCACCTCTCATCTCTCTTCAAACCATTTCCTCTCCTTCTCCACCACACACTTCAGATCCTCCAATCCAGCTCTCAGTTTGTGCTTAAATCTCTAGTCAGAAGTTGAATTGAAGACTCCTACACCTAACTTGGTGTAAGAGTTGAGGACTACAAGGGTAACTCTCTCTCCTCCTTTCTCTCTCTCATCTACTTGTCTATTTTCTTCTTCCTTCTTCTCCACTTGATAATAAGGCTCCATCCGCCTCAGATTATCAAGTGGCAACTGCAATCTCTCGACTTAAATCGTTTATACTTGGATCCAATTGCTTGCTTATGATGTGATTTACTTAGATTGGCAATTTGGATATCAAGGGAGTGTGGATCTCCCATATCCACACTCCTTTGATCAATTCGTATCTAATTCATGTTGTTCTTATTAGTTTTGGTAGAATTGTTGTGAATCTGTTGGATTTGCATCTTAGTTTGTGAGGTACCTGCAGATGGTAACCTAATGTCACGCGACACATGTGGACATGAGGAGTCCTGTGTCACGTGACATGTTGTGACCATCTTCAGGGACCATATTTCATTTGTTATTTGTTTTAGTTGTTTATTTTAGCATTCAATAAAGTGTTCATGCTGTTTAATGCTTAGATCTGGTCTTAATAGTAATTTTGTGTTCATCTAGAAGTTCTGTGATCTGATTAGTTGTGAGCCTCTGCAAGGTGACCATTGATGTCACGCGACATGTTTGGACAAGGGAGTCCTATGTCACGCGACAGAAATGATCCTTTGCAGAGGACCTGTTTGTTTTGTAATCTGTTCTTATATTGTAAAGGGATGTGGCCTCCCGGAAAATTGGTCTACAAGTTGTAATGATCTTGCTTATTCAATAAAATCCATGTTTATCGCATTTGCCAATTATCATCGTTTGCACATTGTCTTGAATTACTTGGATGTCTAAATTAGAAAGACTCGTCTACGGACGAGGCGTGTTGGGTGAACTCTCAGTTCTTCCCAACACGTAACCTGACCCCCGAACCCATTTCTCTGTCAAAAAGGTTTTTCAAAGTGCACCTCTAAAAGCATGGCGTGGCGACTCCTTTTTCCATAATTTCTCATTTTCGGGCGAGCGCACATTCAGTGGCGACTCTGCTGGGGACATGCTTTTTGAAAACCTGTTTTTTCAAAAAACTAAGAGGGTCATGCTTTCGTTCGTTTAAACATCCAATGTGTTCATTCTATGTGCATCCTTGATAATCATGTGCGATACATGCATTTTATGAGATCTTACAATTTGTAGACCAATTGTGTGTTGTTTGTGGTTTTTTATATGTGGCTTTTCTGGTTTGTTGCATCCCTTGCCAAGGAGAGGCAGGGGCTAACCTCAGTTTTGCAGAGGTCTGGTTTGGTGACTCTCTTAGTCGTGCGACATCTTTGTCCCATGTTGTCCTGTGTCACGCGACAAGAGTAGTCACTGGACAGGTTTCAGGTTCTGGTTTGAGGGCAGTCCCTTGAATCAAGAGAAAGATTGCTCAGCTGACTGTTGTTCCTTTTTTCTTCCCTGAGAGAGTGTGTGTGTTTCTTTTTTCTTAATAAATAAAATAAATAAATGAAATTTTTTTGTTTTTTGTAAATAAAAGAATATAGTCATCCGCACACTACGTCACATAGCTTTAGAACCCTCGGGTGCGATGGACGGCATCGCGGACGGTGATAATATTTGCCTACGTTTGAGCGCCTAATGTCAAACCCATCCCTCTAGTGCGTTTAGGTGGCACCACACTCAAACCTTACCCACGGTTGGTTTTTTGATACAACGTTTTAACTACACCAAAATGTGTTGTTTTTGAAATTTCCAATAAGTCTTTTTACCTTCCTCAAAACCCCGCACCGTGTGGGCATGTTGCCAATGCAACATGGTTTCGCGTAAGGACATGTCACTCCCGTGACGTGTCTTAAACGAGAGATCATGCCGCATTGTCACCATGCACCGACGAGAGGTCATGCCGGTTTTTTCTTGGAAATTCCCCGAGAATACCCGTTATGCTGCCCAAATTTCCCTAGAAATTGGGGCTACTCGTCCGTTCCACGTCGTGTTAGGTTTTGTTTAGGTATCATCACTTATCATCAATTTCAAATGCAAAATATTTAGTGTAATTTGAACGTTGCGTCCCTAGGCTTCCCCAAGGTATAGTTTGTGTAAATAAAGGATTAGCCTTTCCCAACCGTTCTTAGGATTTAAATCACTAATTTATACTTGAAGATAAGTAAATTGTTTGCGCGAGTCTGTTCTCTCCGTTTCTTCCCCCTCTCCCATATTTCCTTTTCTTTCCCTACCTTATAAATCCATATCTACCCTCTGTAGCGGTGACAAGTTGGGGGACGTGTTCTGGTATTCTGTGATCTTTGGGTTCCTATCTTCGAGGCTTTTATCTGCTCCGCTATCCGAGATGTCTGGTGTAAAAGATACGCCATCCACTCAGTCTGGAATTCTTCCTACTTCGGGCCAGCTAGAATTGAATGATCTGTCGATAGCAGAGTTGCGAGCTGCTCTTGAAGCCGCAATGGTTCGTGAATGCAAGGCTCAATTGCTAGCCCAAGTTGCCAAAGACCGAGAGGAAGAGACTCACGCTAGATTTGTGGAAGTAATGCGCATCCGGGGGGTTACCATAATTCACCACGAAGATGGATCGTATGAAGAAATCATTAAGACCAGCAGTGTTGATTACGGGATTGTAGATGCAATGAAAGGGGTGGTTGAAGATGAGCAAGATGAGAATCTTTCCCCGATACCTCATGTGATTCAAACTCAGGTCAAGGATGAACAACCGACCTTTGAAGCTTTTAGTTTTCCTAATCAACTGGAGTCGAAGAGTCAATACCAACCAGGTTCTCAAGGGTCATGCCATTATTTTACTCAGAAAGGATCACTGCTATTCCATCCTGACCAAGTCCCCCTGCAAGGAAGTGCTTCGCAGCCACCAGTGAGTTCATATGGTTTCAGCTTGTCACCCCCGCATGATCAGCATTCAGGACCGACCTCATATGTGACAGTGAATCAAATGTCTTTTATTCCAGCTGTGAACCCTATTCAGCCAGGGACGGTAATGCCCAGGTCCCCTCCAAAGAAAGTTTGAACGGAAAAGAAGAGAGCGTATTGGGGAAATGTAGGGATGTCTATGAATAAATTTCTCAAGGTTTTGGTGAGCGGAGGTTTGGTTCAACCGCTAGTTAATTATATTCCTCTTCATCACAATGAGAACATAGATCCAAGCAAATATTGTGACTATCACCAATATTCGGGACATACCACCTGTGCCTGCATACAATTGAGAAGGGTCATTCAGGAACTCATCGACGAGGGAAAGATTGAAATAGGTCCCAAGGAAGGAAGCAATATTCAAGATCTCCGTCAGTTTCCATCTCGCAAGAAGCGAGAATTTGATGATTTGGGAATAACAACTGAGGAAGCTTTTAATGGTTTGATGCAAAGAGGAATGATAAAGCCGCTTGATAATTACCATCCCACCAAGCACAATCCGAAGCTGGATCGCAGTAAGTATTGTTACTGTCATCAATACCCTGGTCATGCCACCAACGACTGTGTTCCCCTGAAGATGTTGATTCAAAAGATGGTTGATGATGGTAGAATTGAAAAAGCTCCTCCAAAAGTGGCCGATAATCCTCATCAACAATTTCAAAGTTTCCCAGTGTGATAAGTCAGTCAGGCGTCGTAGGGTCTTAGATTGTTTTATCTTGTTAGTGGATGTTTGTTTTTATGATTTGAGTCTATTACACCCTGTTATGAGTCTTATATTTCAATAAATAAATTTTTTGTTTCTTTCCTTGCTAGACTCGAGACATTACTTGTGCACCCACGTTACATTTTATTGAAATGGTTTTTTTTATTCTACATGATCATTTGTGCTGCTCACCAACCAATGCTTTGAAATGACTAATGTTTAAATTGATCAGAGTGAGAAAATCGACTGATATCCCCATCTCACATCCCCTTTGCTCACATATCTTCCTTCGTTCTCGCTATCTCGTTATTCGATGAATTTGCAAGGATCTTCCTCAGAGTAAGCCTAAAGAAGCAATGAAGACTGGATCTCGTTCGTATTATCCGGTAGGGACTGTGGTTGAAACCTTTCACCCCTAGGAAAATCTTTACCATACCCTCACTAAATAATACCCCTTCAGTTCAAGATCGGCATGTTTTGAAACCCGTTTAGCCATTGCCAGAAGAAGAAGGACTATCCCCGAGACTTCTGTGACTCAAAAGAAGACCGACCGTCTCCAAGGTCAAGAATGACAGAAGGCAATGATCCATCCTAGGGGCTAGATGAAGTTTTCTCTCAAAAGAAAGAATAAAAAAAAGGGGAGAAAAGAGAAAAAAAAAAAGGAGAAAGAATAAAAAGAGAAAAAGAAAGAGAGCCTAGTCCCTAGCTATCCTCTCAAAAACAAAACTCCAAGGATCCGGTCGTTACTCAGAAGGAGTCTCAGAACGAATAAAGAGACAACACAGATGTCCCCTCATCATTACCTCTAACCGATCCCAAGCTGTCCTCTCGATTTTAGAGGACATTCCCATTACCATTACCCTTGCCCTTGACCAAAACCAAGATTGACCGCTCATTCTTAGAGGCATTGAAGATGCAAGCATGGATTCCCGCACCTTAGAAATCCCAAACACATCCCTGCTAGCCAACCTCTCTTTTTTAGAGGTCCAGTCAGCAAAAGGCCTAGCTGACCTCTCGCTTTAAGAGGTCATGATGTCCCGAAGTGCCCAAAGACCGGTCGAAACCCTGGGACCCAGTCGCAGTTCCTACCGGATAGCAGTTTCATTCCCAATATCGTCGAGATCTAAATCAGATTATTGATTGAAGCGGAGCCAAGTCCACCCCGGCTCAAAGGACCATCAAGCGAATATCGTGCAAATTCCATCCGTTCATTCGTCGTTTTATGTGAGCATATCTCATTTCTCCTCCTCAAACACCTACCGTGAATGTCCCATTGAGGCTTCACATCCGTGTCTCCCATTGACATTCCAAGAAGACACGCTCTTTCATTTCTCAAAAATTCTCGAAGGTCCTCAGATCCCCGAATTTTACCGTTCATTATTTTCATTCGGGATAAGCCGAACTACGGCGACCTGAGCTCCTCCCAATGAGGGGAACGTAGGCAACCGTCACTTGTTCGGTCGAAATCACAAACAAATCTCGAAAAATCTGGTCTCCTCAAGGGCCGTCCATATACACGCATCCTTTTTGATCTCGATATCAGTGGGTTTTCTCCTCAGAATCGGTAAAAATATTTGTTCATGTCAGTTTTGGCGGTTGACTAACCCGAACATTAATAAAGGGTTTTATGCAGCTTTGTGATCATGGTGAATAATACAGATTTTCAAGTGTCTCGACAAGTCTTCCTCTCTAAATTTCTAAGGACGTAAAGCTAAACACTGTATTTCTGTCAGCAGGGGCTTCCATACACCTTCCCCCACCTTGTGATGCTTATACTCTCTCAAAAGAGTCAAACCTAAAGCGAGAGTGTCATATACAAGTTCGGGAACCACTCCCACCATTCGAAAGATATGCCCCTGCACGTAAACACTTCTAAATCTTGTCTGCCGATTGATTGACTAAAGCTCAAAGAATGCTCCCCCCTTAGATTAGGTGATGTTTTGAAGGCAAGGTAACGGAATGTCAAACTGGGGCTTGGTTAAAGAAGAAGATTGAGGGGTTCATTTTCATGTGGACACCGGGGCTGGCTTTTGAATTTCAACCCCCGGGAATGGATTGGTTACTTAAAGAGGTTACTCCATATAGGAGCTACTGAGTTTCATTCCCTAGGCCAATGGAGGAGTTTTGAAATACTGGGAAAGTCTGATTTTGAAGCTCTGTCTGCATGACTTGTCGTGTCACGCGACATAAAGTGTCTCAGCAATCATGAGTCGTGCGACATCCTATTACCAACACCAGACATCAGTGATCTGCAATCTGATCAGTACCAGGGTACACCCTGATTTGTCTCCAACAGCAAAGTCACCCTGCAAATAAACCTGGGAGAGAGATTCATTTCAGTTCAAAAGCATACAAACCCTCATACACCTACCAAGTAATTCAAATCACAAGCCATACAAGCCATTTATACTTACTCCATAGCCATTCAAAAGAAAAGTCATTCCTTGTCATCATCCCAAAAGTGGACTCGTGCAGACAATAAAAATAACGTAAAAAAATAGCAACAGTGTATCGAGTCTAGGAAAAGCAAGTAAGTTTTTAGCAGAATAAAAGAAAAAAAAAGAGTGTTTGTTTGTTTGTTTCCTTTCGAAGAAAAAAGTACAATAGTCAAAAGAGCAATGTTTCAATGCAAGGGGCTACTCCGAGCCATCATCCTCAGAAACATAGCTACCATCGGCACTGAAACTATCATCATCATCAGTAGCATCATCACTACCCTCTCCATCAGCATCTCCCTCCTCGGAATCCGAATCAGCAGCAGGATCACGGAAAACAATGGGATCATCTCGAAAAAGCTCATGAGCAGTGGGTATGGCTACGGTCTCAAGATCGTGAGGATCTATGGAAGCGTCACTCTCATACTCGGGACTAGGCGGACGACGACGAGCAGTCTTGGTCCTGGGCCTATGAGTATCCTCAGCAGATATATCAGTGCGAGCCCTCTTCCTGTCAGGCAAGCTAAGTGTGGAATCACTATCATCAGAGTCCCGAGCCCGACGTCGTTCCCTCAAATAACGATTGCTCCTCATCAGTTGATCAATCATATCCATGGCCCCAGTATAATGGCAAGCAAAGCTCCAGTAAGTATCGGCAGAAACATGGTACAGTCATGAAGGAAAAGAATCAGAAATCAATCATTGTGAAAGACAAGAGTTGTAAACAAGCCAAAGCAATAAAGAAAGAGAGGACAGTTACTTACAAATCGAGTGCCCTCAGGAAGATGAAAATATGGATAAATCCTGCTAATGTCAAAGAGAGGACAGTTACTTACAAATCGAGTGCCCTCAGGAAGAAGAAGTGACTTAGTGAAGCCCCAATCTTAAGACCTAGCAAAAGTCCCAATCTGATTGGTACTGTAAAAGTGATCCTGAGATTATTCTGACCAAGACTGAATCCATCTAGGGACCAAGAGAAGAACTCGATGCGGACCCAAAAACGACTAAAGAAGCCCCATTCTAAAGAAATGGCTTGATGAAGCCCCACCTCTAAGAGTTTCAAGGCAGCCCTAATGCAATTTGTAACAGAAGAGGGAACACCTGTCCTTTCATACTTACTTTTTTATTTTATTTAGTAAATCAGTTAACCGCAAGAAGATGTGAAAGAAAAGATTTTTAGAAATTTATACATGCAGGGGCCTATTTTTCTAAAGGTGGGGATAGATCCCGATTTTGTGTCATTTTGATGGCCTCATTCGACGTAGGCACAAAAAAACTCGCTTTCGGTTTGACTCTTTTGAGAGCGTATAAGCGTAGAAAGGTTGGTAAAAGTGTATGGAAGCCCCTGCTGATAGAAAATCAGTGTTTAGCACTATTTTTCCTAAGATGTAGAAAAGGAAGACTTGTCAAGACATCTGAAAACTTGTTTTATTTACAATGATCACAAGATTTCTTAAAACCCTTTATTAATGTTCGGGTTATTCAACCACTAATCTCGATATGAATAAACATTTCGATTAATCATGAGGAGAAAGTCAACTGATGTCGCGGATCAAGGTTGGCTATGTGTGAAAGAAAGGTCTGTGTATAGAGGGGGTCAGATACCGGGTTTATGGGATTTGAAGGTGCTTATGGAAGAGGCCACTAATGAGACCCAATTTTTGGGAATTTGAATGTGCTTATGACCGGACCATTTCTGGTTGCCTACGTTCCCCTCATTGTGAGGAGCTCAGGTCGCTGTAGTTCGGCCTCAGCTGAACTGTGTTTGGCTTTGGGAAATGGGATTTGTGGTTCCTTTAGTGAAAAGGCTTGGATGAGAAGATTGGATGATGAGGCGTGGGCCTCGGGATGATTCTTTTACCAAGACATTTTTGGACGGCTGCTTCAATTGCTTCTTGATTTTTATCTTTCATTGGGGGAGAAAGGATTCGCATATGCCTAAAGGCTTATGAAATGTTTTTGCCTTTGCTTTGACTGCTTCATTGTTATGACAACATCTGTTCTTCGAGCTTTAATTTTGCCCATCCGTCAAGCTTTTGATTGGCGGTGCTGGGTCCTTGGCCTCATTTTTTTTCTCTCTTTTTTTTTATATGCAATCCTATTTTTTGCCTAGACCGTCCCTTTCAGGGTTTTCAGCCTAGCTGTGTATTACTCTTTTTGCACTATATTTTTCTTTTTTTCTTTTACGTGCAACCCTATTTTTTGCCTAGACAACCCTTTACAAGGTTTTTAGCCAAGCTGGGTATTACTCTTTTTGCACTATTATTTATTTTTATTTTTTTTAAGCACATGAGGGCCAAGACGAGCCCCTGTTTGAATTTTCTTGATATCCTTGAGGTCGAAGGCAAGCTCCTAGGTTGTTGCCGACATGTGGTCAATCTTTCGATGCTGAGTGACCTTTTGTTGTTCCTTGATGTTGCCGCCGTCATTGACTTGGTCAAGGTGATGGTGGGGACATGATTTGGAAAGTGTATGGATTCATGAAGGCTTTTGTGAGGTAAGGATAGTGTATGGGGAAGGCATTAGTTGACTTCCTCGCAACGATTAATCAGAACGTTAATTATTTAAAGAGATTATTTGTTGAGCAATGAAAGTGATCATATGAAATAAAACCATCTCAATAAATGTAATGTAGGTGTGCAAATAATGTCTTAAGTCTAGCAAGAAAAGAAAAAGACTCTTTTATAGAAGATTTAAGATCAACTACAATGTCCGAGGAGGACTTGATTGAAAGAGAAAAGTACTCACTACAAGAAACAGGCTTATTTACGGCGGTTAAAATCCGCCGTAAATAATACGCGCCCCGCCGTATATAGTATTTACGGCGGACTAGCCGCCGTAAATAGACCCCCGTATAAATCATCGCCGTATATACTATATACGGCGGGACAACCGCCGTATATACTATATACGGAGGATATACCACCGCCGTATATAAATGGAATACATACGTATAAAATGGCGTATTTGAGTGATCTTTATACGGCGGAATGTGTAACCGCCGTAAATAAGAGACGAGTCGTCCGCTCCGTAACGAGTCGTCCCACGAAGGTTGACTGAGAGACTGTTTTATCTTTTAATCTTTCTTAAGGACAGGTAGACCCTAGTCTAGCTACTCTTCGCTGTGGACCACGTTTCTACCCTTCAGCATTGGAAGTAAATTCCTCATGAAGCTATGACAGATTACGCCCGCTGTGAGTACGCCAATCCAATTCGCGACCCTTTAAAGGTGCTTTTTAATGTAATAAAATAGCACAAGGGGCATTTTGGTAAATTCCCGGTCAATTCCAAGTCTTCCAGAAACTTATCTTAAAGTCCTTATGGAGGAAGTACTTGTGAGTGTTTTTTCCATATAAAAGGACCTATCAGGAATTATCAGCTTTGGACCTGTTGGGAATTACAAAAGAAGGTTCCAGAATCAGTTATTTATGCCAAAAACGGTTATATGGCTGGATAAGTCGTGCGGCACAATTGACCACGGAAAAGCTAAGCGAAAGGCCGTGCGACACAAGTGACCTCCTCCATGCAGCCTATAAATTGGACCCTCCCCCTCTCATATCAGGATCTTTTTTCCAATACCCTAAAGTTACTCTGCCGAATTTGTGATAGAAAACCCTCTCTCCCCTCAAACCATACAAAACCTCTCCAATTCCATCCCTCCTTGACCCAAACCATAAACCCACCTTCATACAATCCACATCCCTTTGATGATCTGAAGAAGAGCAGCCAATTGGTGTTCATTTACACTTCCTAGCAGCTGAATTGAAGGCTTCCACACCTAACTTGGTGTAGAAGTAGAGGACTACAAGGGTAACTTGCATTTCTACCTTTCTCTCTCTTATTTACTTGTTTATTTGCAATTGTTCTTCCTCCACTTGATAATCAAGCTCCATCTGCTTTAGATTATCAAGTGCCAACTGCCATATCTCTGTTTAATTGGTTTTGCTTGGTTTAATTGCATATTGGTATTGTGATTCTATCTCTCTTGGTTGCTTGGTGCTCAAGGGAGTGTGGATCTCCCATATCCATGCTCCCTTGGGTGATTTATTGCTAATTCATGTTAACCTGAGTTGATTTGGTGTGCTTAATAGATCTGATTTGATTTCTGTTAATTTCTGTTTTGAAATTGTGAGGTTCCTGCAGATGGTCTACTTATGCCACGCGACACAAGACACTCATCAGGTCCTGTGTCACGCGACATAAGTGGCCTATCTGCAGAGAATCATTTTCAGTTGTAAGTTTGTTCCTCCCCTTTTCCCCTTTTGTTTTGTCACTCTAATTAGGGTATGGATCTTTCATATCCATATTAAGTTTGAAGTGACTAGATAGATCTACTTCTCTTTTGTTCAATAATGTAAAACCCCTGCAAAGTAATCTGTAGTGTCACGCGACACAAGTGACTTCTCAGGTCCAGTGTCACGCGACACAACAGGCCTCTGCAGCAGGTTCATTTTAGTTGTAAGTTTTATTAATCCTTTTTGTAATATGGGATGTGACCTCCCATTGTCAATGGTCTACAATTTGTTTCTTCTTCCCTTTGAGCAATAAAACAAAGTACTCTTTTGCATTCCATGTATATCTTGTCTCACACATTAGCACACACAATTGAATGAATTAAATGTTGAACAATTGAAAGACTCGTCTACGGACGAGGCGTGTTGGGTGAACTCTCGGTTCTTCCCAACACGTAACCTGACCCCCGGACCCATTTTCTCTGTCAAAAAGGTTTTCAATGTTTCCTCTTAAAAATGGCGTGGCGACTCCTTTATAATAAATTTCGGCGAGCGTTCATTCAGTGGCGACTCCGCTGGGGACGTTTCAAAAGAGGGTCAAACTTTCGTATGTGTTCAACATTCAATTCATTCACTCGTACGTGCTTTGGTTGAGACATTATATGTATTGTTTGCATCCTATGTGCTTTGTTTGGTTGTCTTAGTTTCTTGCTTTGTTGTTCTTCTGCTTGGGGCTGAGTTGTGCGATTTAAGCCTCGAGGCTGGGGATGTTCTTGGTGCGATCTTTAGAAATCTGGAAATTGGACCCTTCTGCCACGCGACAGAACTTGCATTTACTGTCCTGTGTCACGCGACAGAAGTGGCCAGTTTGCAGAATTTTGGTTTCTTGGTTCAGTTGATGATTCTGGAGAGTCCCTGTGATTGATTTATTGGTTTTCCGCTTATTGTACTCTGTGGGGTGTGTGTGTAGTTTCCTGTTTCTTCTTTTTTAAAAAAAAATAAAACAAAAAAAATATATACTCCCTCCGTCCCACCTTAGTGTAGACTAAGGTGGTGGGCACAATAACTAAGGAATATTATTAAGATAATGAAAATGTGTGGTAGAAAATGAAGAGAGAGAATGAGTGGAGTGAATAGTAGGTTGGTTGAATAAATTGTATGGTGAAAAATGAAGAGAGAGAATGAGTGGGTGGGGTAAGGAAAATAAAAAATAATAAAAAACTTTCTAATTTTGGCAGTCTACACTAAGGTGGGACGGACGAAAAAGGAAAGAAGTCTACACTAAGGTGGGACGGAGGGAGTATATAAAAACTTTTTTTCGCAAAATAAAGGAACATAGCCATCCCGCACACTACTTCACGTAGATTTTAGAGCCCTCGGGTGCGATTGACGGCATCGCGGACAGTGATGTATGTCGCTTACGCTTGAGCGCCTAATGTCAAACCCATCCCCCTAGCGCGTTATAGGTGGTGCCACACTTTTAAACTCACCCAAAACGGTTGGTTTTTGACACGCCATTTTCAAATACACTAAAATGAGTTGTTTCAAAAAATTTAATAAGCTTTCGTACCTTTCCCAAAACCTAGCACCTGTGGGCATGTTGCCAATGCAACATGGTTTCACGAAAGGACATGTCGTTCCCACGGCATGTTCTAACGAGAGATCATGTCGCTTTGTCAACATGCACCGACGAGAGGTCATGCCGGATTTTTTCCTTGAAATTCTTCAGGAAATACCCGTTATGCTGCCCAATTTTTTTCCAAAAGATTGGGGCTGCTCGTTCACCCCATAAATGCTTTGGTTTTGCTTAGGTATTATAGCCTATTATCAGTTTTTGAACCAATACGCTCAGTGTATTTGTGGATGATGTGTCCCTAAGGTTCCCCAAGGTGTAGTGTGTGCAAATAAAGGGTTAACCTTTCCCGACCGTTCCTAGGATTTAAATCACCGATTTATACTTGAAGATAAATAATTTGTCTGCACGAGTCCATCTTCCTTTCCCTTATCCCTCTCCATTGTTTCCTCAGAAATCTCCCCCTTTCCTTACTTTATAAACCCATATCTGATCCTTGCAGCAGCGACAAGTTGGGTGTGTTCTCCCTTTTCCGGTGTGTCTCCGAAGTGGTTGCAATCCTCGATAGACTTTTACCTGTCTGGATAATTGAAATGTCTGGTGCAAAAGATATGACCTCCGCTCAGTCGGGAAGTCCTGTTACTTCAAGTCAGTTGGACCTAAGTGATCTGTCGGTAGCAGAGTTGCGAGCTTCTCTTGAAGCCGCCATGGTTCGTGAATGCAAAGCCCAACTGCTTGCCCAGGTTGCCAAGGCTAGAGAGGATAAAGCGCACGCTAGATTTGTTGAAGCAATGCGCATTTGAGGGGTCACAGTCATTCGCCACGAAGATGGGTCATATGAGGAGATCATCAATGCTAGCAATGTCGATTCTGAGAAGGGAGCAGTAGTGAAGGGGGTGATGGAGGATGAGCAAGATAAAATTCTTCCCCCAATATCTCATGTAGTCCAGACTCAGATTCAAGAAGAGCAACCAATTCCTGGGGCTTTCAGTTTTCCTAATCAAATGGATTCAAAGAGTCAATGTCAGCTAGATTCCCAAGAGTTATACTATTTTGTGAACAGTCATTTCGACCAGAAAGGATTACTGTCATTTCACTCTGATCAAGCACTCTTTCAAGGAAATGTTTCTCCACCACCAGTGAGTTCATCTGGTTCCAACTTACCATCTCCGCACGGTCAGCATACAGGACTAGCTTCATACATGACTGTAAATCAAATGTCTTTCATTCCAACCGCAAACCCTATCCAACCAGGGACGCCGATACTTGGACCCCCTCCAAGGATGACCCAGACAGAAAAGAAAAGGCAGTATTGGGGAGAGTTAGGGATGCCCATGAATCAGTTCCTCAAAGTATTGGCGAGCGGAGGGTTGGTTCAACCGCTAGTCAATTATACCCCCCTTCATAACAATACAAAGCTGGATCTAAACAAGTACTGCTACTATCACCAGTATCCAGGCCATATTACCTCCGAATGCATGCAGTTGAGGATAATCATCCAAGAACTCATCGATGAAGGAAAGATCGAGATAGGTTCCCGTGAAAGAAGCAATTTTCGGAATCTCCGTCAGTTTCCACCGCGAAAGAAGCGAGAATTTGATGATTTGGGAATAACAACCGAGGAAGCTTTCAATGGGTTGATGCGAAGAGGAATGATAAGGCCACTTGATAATTATAATCCCAGTAAGCCTAATTTGAATTTAGATCGGAGCAAGTATTGTTACTATCATCAGTATCCCGGTCACACCACCAACGATTGCTCCATTCTAAAGGTGCGTATTCAGAAACTGGTTGATGAAGGAAGAATTGAGAAAGCCCCTCCAAAGGCGATCGACAATCCCCCTCCACATTTCCAAGGATACCCCATGTGAAGAAGTCAATCATTCAGTCAGTCGGGCATCGTAGGGTCTTAGATTGTTCTGTTTTGTTAGCATATGTTGCTTTTATGATTTGATTTTATCAAACCTATGATATGAGTATTTTATTCCAATAATAAAATGATTGTTTCTATTCTTGCTAGACTCGAGACATTACTTGCGCACCCACATTACATTATAATTTAAACGGTTTTATTCGAAATGATCACTTGTGCTGCTCACCGACTAATGCTTTGAAATGACTAATGTTTAAATTGATCAGAGTAAGAAAATCGACTGATATCCCCATCTCACATCCCCTGTGCTCACATACCTTCCTTTGTCCTCACCACTTCGTTGCTCGATGGATTTGCACGGATCTCCCGCAAAGTAAGCTCAAGCAAGCAAACGAAGACCCAATCTCGTTCAGATTATCCGGTAGGAACTGCGATTGAAACCTTCACCCCTAGGAGAACCTTTACCTTACCCTCACCAAATAGTACCCCTTCGATTCAAGATCGGCATGTTTTGAAACCTGTTTAACCATTCCCAGAAGAAGAGGGACTATCCTCGAGGCTCCCGTAACTCAAAAGAAGATCGACCGTCTCCAAGTTCAAAGAATGGCAGAAAGCAATGATCCATCCTGGGGACTAGCTGAAGTGCTCCTCTCAAAGTCAAAATTGAAAAAAAAAATGAGAGAGAGACAAAAATACAAAAAAAAAAAAATAAAAAAATAATAAAAAAAAGAGGAAAAGAAAGAGAGCCTAGTCCCCAGTGATCCTCTCAAAAGCAAAAGTTAAAGGATTCGATCGTTACTCAAGAGGAGTCTCAGAGTGAACAAAGAGACAGCACAGATGTCACTCACCATTACCTCTAACCGATCCCAATCCGTCCTCTCGATTTTAGAGGATATTCCCCTTACCGCTACCCTTGCCTTTGACCAAAGCCAAGATTGACCTCTCATTCTTAGAGGCATTGAAGATGCAAGCATGGATTTCCCATACCTTAGAAGTCCCAAACACATACCCAAGAGCCAACCTCTCATCTTTAGAGGTTCAGTCAGCAAAAATCCCAGCCGACCTCCCGTTTTAAGAGGTCATGATATCCCGAATTACCCGAAGACCGATCGAAATCCTGAGACCCAGTCGCAGTTCCTACCGGATAGCAGTTTCAGTCCAATATCGTTAAGATCTAAAGTAAATTATTGCTTAAAGCGGAGCCAAGTCCATCCCGGCTCAAAGGATCGTCAAGCGAAGATTGTGCAAATTCCATCCGTTCATTCGACGTTTTATGTGAGCATATTTCATTTCTCCTCCTCAAACACCCGCTGTGGACGTCCTCTGGGCTTCACATCTGTGTCTCCTATTGACACTCCAAGAGGATACGTTCTTTCGACTCCCAAAATTCCTTGAAAGTCCTCAGAGGCCCGAATTTCACCGTTCGTTCTTTTCATTCGGGATAAGCCCGAACTACGGCGACCTGAGCTCCTCTTATGGAGGGGAACGTAGGCAATCACTTGTGGCCCGGTCGAAATCACAAACAAATCTCAGAAAATCCGATCTCATCAAGGACCATCCCTATACACTTTTCATCCTTCCGAGTTTGATTCTCGATAACAGTTGATTTTCTCCTCAGGATTAATCAAAATATTTGTCCATATCAGGATTAGTGTTTGAATAACCCGAACATCAATAAAGGGTTTTAAGCAGCCTTGTGATCATCACGAATAAGACAAGTTTTCAAGTGTCTCGACAAGTCTTCTCTTTCTACATCATAGGAAGGTAGAGTTAAACACTGTTTTCGGTCAGCAGGGGCTTCCATACACTTTTCCACACCTTGTAATGATTATACTCTCCCAAAAGAGCCAAACCCAAAATCAAGAGTGTCATACACTAATTCGGGATTCATTTCCCACCATTCGAAAGGTATGCCCCTGCATGTAAACACTTCCGAGTCTGTTCAAGTAACTGAGTGACTACTGTCCGAAAGTGAAGAATCGATTTCTCAGCCACAAGATGGCACTGTTTGCAACAAGGCCACATCAAATTTCACCAAAGTGAGGGTTTGTCAAAACTTTTCCCTTCACCCCCTCAGGTTATGTTGGCGTTATCCAATGGGGCTTGTTCAAGGACAGGAATTTGGTGTATCCATTTGGGCAAATTCTGAGGCCCACTTTATGATCTTGATTGACAAGAAGAGATTGGTCCCTTAAAAGTTTACTTCACGATGAAGATGTTGGTTTTCTGAAGAGGAAAAGTCTGGGGACAAATTTGGCAACTTGGTTGGAAAAACATGTCAGTAGGGCTACTCGTGTCATGCGACATAACTCACCCTCTGTTACCCTGAGCCGTGCGACAGAACGAGCCCAACATCAGACATCAGTGATCTGCATTCAGCTCATCCCAGGGCACTCCCCGATCTATTAGTTGCTGCAAAATACCAACCACCACTGCATAAACTCATGGGAGAGGGATTCATTCAGTCCAAATACATCCAAACCCTCATACACATATCAATTCATTCAAAACACAAGCCATCATCCCATACATATATAAATTACACCCATGCCTACCATAACCATCATCCCAATCAGTTGTCAAAAGTGAGGTGGATTCGTGCAAATAATAAAGGCTAATATAAGTGCAAATTAACAAGCAAATTGTTCAAAATTTATAGTTTTGTCTGGAGTACTTTGTTTTCTGCAGGTGCAATAAGCAAAAAGCCATCAATCCAAGGGAAAGGCTACTCTGAGCCATCATCTTCTTCCTCTGAGCCCTCTTCTCCTTCTTCCTCTGAATCTTCCTCCTCTGAGTTATCTCCCTCTTCCGCCAAACCAACCTCCAAATCTATTTCTTCATCTCCACCTGCATCATCCTCTTCATCATCCTCATCAGACTCATCATCGGGGTCATCAGAAGGTGCTTCATACGCTACGGTCCCCATGCCATAGTAGTCATCAAGATCAGGGATAACCATGGAAGTAAGCTCATAGTCAGCAGCAGTCTCGTCACCATCACTCCTGACAGATCTGGAAAGAGGCACGTTCGCATTCTTGGTCCGAAGCTTTGGCTCACTGGAGGCAGCATCGTCTGATCGACTTCTTTTTCTTCCTGATTGACTGGGAGAAGGGACATTGATAGCATCCTGGGAACGGCACTGATTCTTCCAAAAACTCACACTTTTTTTAAGCTTCCCAATCATGCCTACAGTGTCGGTAAAAGCCCGAGTGAGATGCCTATAAGCCTGAGCCGACACCTGTCGCCAACAGATAAAGAGAAACATCAGGATGCAGTGTCTGATATCATGAAGAAACGCAAGAAAGACAACAGAGATAAAGGTAAAATCTTACCAATCTAGAGCCTCGTGGGAGCTGCAAGCGGGGATGAATCTGTGACATGTCAATAGGTGCTCGCCGTATGCGGCCGCCACTCTGATAGTCAATAAAAGTCGGAGGCAGCGGAGGCCTAGCTACGTGACCAGTGGAAGGTCCCACACCCTGTGCATCATAACCAACCCTAACCTGAGGAGACTGCAACCTCCTAGCAACATACAGTGTGTAATCTCCCTCCCGAACAAAGTGATGAGCTTCTATACCATTGATCAGTGCTTCTACATTCTCCAGATGACGAGGAAACCACATCTGGGTTGGGGGATCATCAGGAATCTGAGCATGCATGTGAGGCCCATGTTGCCTAAACACCCTCTCCGCCAAATATAAAGCATCTCCAGTCAAACCCACCAAGAGTTTGCGACACCCGGTCAGAAAGAGCACAAAATCCAAACCCTCATCCGGGTATCTCTCAATCTAGGGAAACAAAGAAAGGTTAAGAGGAACTCTCCTCAACAAGGGCATCACGTCAGCAAATGTAGAAGTCACCCTACCTCTTGATCCAGATACCCGAACCGATTTTATAGCACCTTTGGTCCAGCGTCTAAGGGCAGGGAATGTGTCAGCCGGGAACTCATCCTGAATTCTCCAAGGATAGCAACTGAATATCTCATATGCCCAAGCCTGCAAAGAGGCAAATCAAATAGAGTCAGAGATTGAGGATAAAAGCCATAAAGCGTAAATGTGTGTGGACAGAATTGAATAAGGATAAGAAGCTACCTCGAAGGCCATCTGGCAGCAGTCAAAAGACTTAGCCTCTCCCCGGCTAATGTCATCCAAGGCCAAGTACATCTCCGCTAATCCAGCTTCCCCCCAAGACAAGTTACCAACATTACCCCAATCCCTCAGAAGCTCCAAAAGGGCCGTCAGTGCAGTAGAGGCTCCATTGGGGAATAGCATGTCAGAAAACCCAGCCCATACAAAAGCCCTGGCCAACCTCTCAGCCCTCATCCGACTGTCCTCAGAATCATCAAAGATGGGTGGATATGCCCGACTCTGAGCCTCAATAACTCCATGAATCTCTCCTAGCTCATACCCATTGCCCTTTCGATCCCGAAGAGCAAACCCCACCAACTCTGTCATCTCACCATCACCCATAAGCTCAGCCTCAATATCGGGCTCAACAGTAAATATAGGCTGGCCAGTGAAGGGTAAACCTTTGATAACCGCAAAATCATATGGGGTGACCGTGGCCTCGCCCCAGGTAAAATGGAATGAGTGAGTGGTTTCCCACCAAAACTCCCGAAAAGCCTTTACAAGCTCAATACTCCTCTTGGTGTCCCCAATAGCTTTCGACATCTCAAAGAACGGTCCAAAGCTAGCTGCACATACCAATCCCTTCGGCGAATGCACCTCAGCCGCTGAGCCAGGCAAGCTCCTCCAAAGCCGCCCAATCACTTCAGAAGATCCTCGTGTGCGGAGGTCCTGCAGGTAAACACATCTCATGTATTGGAATTCTCTCAATTAATCACATACATACCATCATCATCGTGTTTGCATTTCATTTACGGGGTTGTTTATTTTCCTTATGTCTAAAATCATGCATAATCATCCCAAGCATACATTTTTGCATTGAAATTCAAAATCTTAGGTCTGTGGACAATGAATTTGGGAAAAGAATCTCACCGTGGATTTCCTACCAACGGAGGTATGCTTCTCTAACTGCGGATAAAATTGCCCTCTTGGAGTTTGGGGAACAAATGGCCTATGGTTCCTCTTATTTTTCTTCCTTCGCCCAGCCATCTCCGCGTGTTGCTCCGCCTTCTTTGTAGGGTACAATCGGGGAGGCATGATTGAAGAAGAGTTTGAAGTATCTGGAAGATTTGTGGAAGAAAAACCCTAAATTTTCCTTTTCCCCTTTCTTTCTCTCATCGGCTGAACAAGCTTTTGTGTTTCAAAAATAGGTGACCGCTCGTATTTAATTAAATTTGTCCGCCTGGTCTGTTGTGTCACGCGACACAACTGATCCATAAAGCTGATTTCCCTATTTTACCCCTGTGGCATATTCCCTTTTTACCCCTATTGGCGTAACATTCCTATTTTACCCCTGTTCATTCATCAAGTTGAAAGTCTTCTGACCCTTACCCAGCACCAGCCATAAGATTTCCAACTCGTCGTCGCCGCCATACACCTACCCATACATATTCAATACCTGGGAGAGGATTGGTATACACACCCTAGCCGATGGGACTTCGTCACCTCATGAGCAAGTCTGTCATAGCTTATCATTCAATACAATCTTTTTTTCCTCTTTCCTGTCTAACCATCTTCCTGTCCCTTGAACAGATAGACTCGCGCAAATAAGCTAATTTAACTTTTACTAACAAAGGGTATCACAATCAAAGTTTATTTAGAAATGTTGCATTCCCCACAGAGTACAATTAAGCACATTCGAATCTTGGGGACTGTTCCTCAATCAAAATTTGAGACAAGAGAAGCACAAATCCAACGATCTTTCCAGAAAATATTCATCAACCCCGTTGCCAAAGTGCCAGCAAAGTCTGTTGTTCCCCTGATAATTCAGCAAGCAGTATTCTTACCCTACCAAGCAGAGGCCGATGATTCCAAAGTCAACCAAGAGTCAATAAAGACTGTACCTTAACAAAACAACAGTCGTCAACAACAGCAGTACGAATCCCCGGCAGTTACATCTATCCCCAGCATGCAACAACAATAGCATCAGTCCCTCCGGCAGCTACAGGTAAGCACAGCACAGGTATGAAAACATGTCTTGTCCAAACTGTCAAATTATTATGTCTAAAAATCACTCCCTTTAGTTCATATGGTCTATTCAGGTTAAGACGTAACAGTCTTCTATCGGGTCAGACACCTCCTAATGGTCTATTCGGGTTAAGACGCCTCCTAACAGTCTTCTATCGGGTCAGACACCTCCTAATGGTCTATTCGGGTTAAGATGCCTCCTAACAGTCTTCTATCGGGTCAGACACCTCCTAATGGTCTATTCGGGTTAAGATGTCTCCTAACAGACTTCTATCGGGTCAGACACCTCCTAATGGTCTATTCGGGTTAAGATGCCTCCTAACAGACTTCTATCGGGTCAGACACCTCCTAATGGTCTATTCGGGTTAAGACGCCTCCTAACAGTCTTCTATCGGGTCAGACACCTCCTAATGGTCTATTCGGGTTAAGACGCCTCCTAACAGTCTTCTATCGGGTCAGATACCTCCTAATGGTCTATTCGGGTTAAGACGCCTCCTAACAGTCTTCTATAGGGTCAGACACCTCCTAATGGTCTATTCGGGTTAAGATGCCTCCTAACAGTCTTCTATCAGGTCAGACACCTCCTAATGGTCTATTCGGGTTAAGACGCCTCCTAACAGTCTTCTATCGGGTCAGACACCTCCTAATGGTCTATTCGGGTTAAGACGCCTCCTAATAGTCTTCTATCGGGTCAGACACCTCCTAATGGTCTATTTGGGTCAAGATACCTCCTAACAGTCTTCTATCGGGTCAGACACCTCCTAATGGTCTATTCGGGTCAAGACGCATCCTAACAGTCTTTGTTGAGTATGCATGTTTTAACCCTCCTATTTTGTATTAGATTTGATTGATACCATAACCTCCTGTCTATTTTAAGGACTTTAGGACCCTATGTAATGAAGCTTAGACTTCAATTTTTTAGCTAAGTCCATTTTATAGAATAGGTTATTCCTAGGCTTGAAGACTGGCACAAGATTCATTGGAAGCAAAGTTGCAGTTCCAGCAGTATTCAAAACCGCCCTATAAACCGCACTTGTAAACCGCAAGTGTAGTTCTACCTTGAATCTGCCTATTGAACCAACCGCATGCAACCGCCCTTGAACCGCATCTGTGCAGTTCATGTGCAACCGCATCCATGCAACCTCCTGGTGTAGCAAAACCGCATGTCCCTAACTGCATCTCACCAACCGCATCCAATGATTGGCTACTTGAAGTGAACCACTTTTTATCCGTTGGAATCCACGTCAGAAATGTCAAAAGTCAACCACCAAATCTTGTCACGTGATTCAATGTCAGAGAAGATCTGCAAGGATCTTGAAAAGGTGACAGGTGTCCTAACCTCATTGCTTGCAGCTGGAGCCTGATCAGCTTTATCTGCAGCAGCTGTACCAAAGGACAAAAGTGGTTGTTGTGGACCAATAGGATTGCATCAAGTACTGTCCTTACAACAGCTGTATCCAACGGCTAGTTTCTTGATGCTTGGGTATAAATACCCCTAATCTTCACCATTTGAAGATTGCTTGAAAAATTGAGAAGTGCTGTGTTCATAGAAGCTGAAGCTCTGCCCAGAAATTGTTCAACCCTTTGAATCTTCATCTTCATACTTCAAGAAATATTCCCCAGCCCAGATATCAAGCCTTAACACATTCAAGAATCATTGAGCTCTACATCTTACAGATTTAAAGAGCCTTGATCTTGTTCTCACACACACACCTCACTTGTTTAATCACATAGATTATACATTTGAGATACACTGGTTATAGTCTAGGATTTGTTCTTCTTAGAAAAGATTTTATTGTACTTTGTAATCTCTCAAATACTTAATATAAAATCTCTCTTATAAATCCAAGACTAACCATCTTGGTAGTGGACGTAGATCGTTTATCGATTGAACCACTCCAAATCACTTGTTCTTATATTTCTGCATTTATATTTCCTGTGATTACTAATTATTTATCTCTATCTCTGTTTGATCTTTATTTTAGTTATCCATTATTGTGAAATTGTGTTTGGAGTTAACATTGTCAAAATACACGTGTTTATAAAACTGCTCTTACCAAAACCGCAAATCAAAACCGCATTTTACAAACCGCCTCTGCAAAACCGCTTTACACTCCATTATTCCGCTGTGCATTTTACACCATCACTTGCAGTCTGTTATCAACTGCAAGAGGATTTTGTAAGCAAGAGGTTTAGTTTTTAAAAGAGGGCAAAAAATTTTAAACAGCTATTCACCCCCCCCCTCTAGCTGTATTTTCACCCTTGTTGCCACCTTTGGGACCAACAAGTGGTATCAGAGCTAACACATTTTAAAACCATTGTTTTTCAAGCTTAACAGCTTTTGTGCCGATTCGATATGGCAAATACAAAGACAATGACTACTGTTAACTATTCACACATTCCAATCTTGGACGAAGACCACTTTGACATCTGGAAATGCCGAATGCTTATTCATTTGGAAACTATAGATGAAATGCTGGTGGAATGCGTGATCAATGGCCCGTTAGTTCCAATGAAGGCCAACACAGATGCAACCACTAGTGCAACAATTCCAGAGGTCAAAAAGCCAAAAGAAGAGTGGTCGGATGAAGAGAAGAGATTGGTTGCCTTGGACGGCAAGGCTAGGCACATCATTTACGGAACCCTCCCGTATCAACTCTACGTAAAGTGATGTACCTCAAAACCGCAAAGCGGATGTGGGATGCCATTGAGAGCTACCTCGAAGGTGATGACGAATGCAAGGAAAGCAAATTATATCTTTGTTGAAAGATCATACAACAACTTCAACGAGAAAATCCAACGAAACCTTGCGTCAAACATACGACCGATATGTTGAGGTAGTTAAAGCTTGTAGATCTCTTGGCAAAACTTTAACCGATAAGGAAATCAATATGACTTTCCTATACGCTTTAGGTTCTAAATGGGTAAATAAGGCTACCTCTTTAGAAGACTCCAAAGTTTTGGGTACTTGGTCGTTAAGTAACTTGTACGCCAATCTTAGAGTCTATGAATTAAAATTAAATCATATTGAAGAGATTGAAGGGAAAACCAAATCGCTATCCATGTCCGTCGTGGAACATGAGGAGAAACCATCTACATCCAACCAAACCACTGATCCTTCCATATCAACCTCATCACTCATCGAGATGGATGATGATGATTTTGCCATGTTTGTGAAAAGATTCCAAAAATTTAGAAAATCTTCAAAACCTTTCACAAAATCATTTTCAAAAGGCAAAACTCTGCAACGTTTTCTAAATTTGGAGATACAAAGAAAAAGAGTGATCTAGTTTGCTACAATTGTAGAAAACCTGGTCACTTCGCATCTGAGTGTCCACAGCCTAAATATGAATACATGAAAAAGAAAACCTCTCCTGCGAAATTTTCTCGTCGCAAGGGAATGGTTCTTTGAGGAGGAAGAGAATTCCAAGGAATTGGCTACTTGGATTGAAACAGTTCGATGATGGAAGTGATGATGAAACCGAAGAGGTTAATCTGCAGCTTAATTGCGAGGCGCTTCCGATGAGTCAGATTCTGAGTCAATTGAGTCGCAAGATATGGAAGAAAAAGAGGTTTCTACAAAACTTCCAAATTTTACATTGGATGATGATATCAAACTTACTCCTAGCATTAAGATAGGAAATTGCTCGTATTCACGTCCCATTTTTCCTCCTACAAATGCTCCACCTTCAAAAACAATTCCAAAGAAGAAAATTTTGAAAAAGGTGGTGGAAGAGGTTTCTCCCATGGAACATGAAAGGATGTTCAAGGAAGCTGAAATGGTGATCCATCAATTCTCCAATCTTAAGAAAGCCTTAAGCTTAGCTCATGATGAACTTAATCTGTACAAGACGGAGAAAACTGTGATGAGGTCTGAAATTTCAAATCTTAAGGACCAAGTCAAAAGTATGACTCCTCTTGCTGATCAGAACCGCATCCTTGAAACTAAGGTTGCTGCACTTCAACTTCGGAATGATGACTTGGTAACCCAAATCAACGATCGCCAAAATATTATTGATTCGTGGCTCAAGTCTCAATCCACCAAGGATAAAATCATGGACTTCCAAGTTCCTCCTGGAACTAAGGATGGTCTAGGGTTTGGATCTGAGGAAGAGGAGAAGTGTGCATCCTCGAGTGAAAAGGATGAGGAATTTCCAGAACTAACTAAAGAAATTCCCAAGGAGAAGCATGCTAAAGGAAAGGGTAAAGGACGAAAAATTAATTATGTCTACCCTAAAGGAAAGCAATATGGAAAGAATTACGTGTTGAAACCTAAGGATTACGTAGGCAGTGAAGAGGAAATGGCTTATGGAATTGGTCGCATACCTGCTCCAACCGCTCACAGTGGTAAAGGTAGTCTTTGCCCGACTCCGGAGTCGACCGCGCTTCTTCTTCGACCGCTCCTCCTGCCTTCAAAGCGGGAATAGCGTTCCCGGAAATACGTGGTCAAACCAAAGCTTTGTTCCCTTTATCTCGGCCGGACTCTTAGGCTGGGCTGCTCCTCCCAAACCGCTTCCTTGTCCCAAACCGCATGCAACTCCTAAGAAGAGTAAGGAGTTAGTAAAACCTCATAAAGCTTGTAGCTATTATAAATGTTACGTGTGTGATGGTTTAGGTCACAAGGCTGCGAGAATGCCTTTTGCGGTTCACATCCAATGCCGGGAAGAGTAAACCTCCTTCGTCAAGCGAGGTGTGGGTCGTAAAGGGTTGCTAACTTCGGGACCCAAGGAATAAAGGGGACCTCGTTCTTAATGTTTACATTTCGGGTCCTCTGCTTCATGGCTGGTCACTCCAAGGATAATGAATGGTATCTTGACGGTGGTTTGCTCAAGACATATGACTGGAGATAGATCATTACTTGAAGATGTCATTGAAGCAAGTGGTCCGTCTGTAACCTTTGGTGACAACAACAAAGGCAAGACCATTGGATATGGTGTTATAAGGAGAGGAAACCTAACCATTGAGAAGGTTTCTCTTGTTGAAGGACTCAAGCACAATCTCCTTTCAATTTCTCAATTTTGCGACAAAGGAATGCTTTGCAACTTTACGTCATCAAATTGCTTTATCAAAGATAGCATTTCCGGCGTCACCCTACTCACAGGGATTCGTAAGAGTAATATTTACATTATTGATCTAGATTCTGCATGTAGTATTACTAATCTCTGTTTTGTAGCTAAGAATGTGAGCGAAAATAGTTGGCTATGGCACAAGAGGTTGAGCCACTTGAACTTCAAGTATCTTGCAAAGATTGGTAGGGAAAACCTCGTTCGTGGTTTACCCAAAGTGGCTGACCATCATCCTGAGAAATGCAGTGCATGCCAGCTTGGTAAGCAGTCCGCGTCGTCTTTCACCGGCAAGACCGCTCCATCAACTTCAAGATGCTTACACGCTTCACATAGATTTGTTTGGACCCGTAACCACTTGCCGGCATTGGAGGAAATAGATATACTTTAGTGGTGGTGGATGATTACTCAAGATATACGTGGGTTGAGATGATGATTTCCAAAGATGATTGTTATGAGATTCTCACCGCACTTTTTAGACGGCTCCAAACTCAAAAAGAAGACGACATCGTTAGTGTTCGATCAGATAATGGAACAGAATTTAAGAACAACGGTGTTGCTCAGTATTGTGATGACCATGGGATTGATCACAATTTCTCCCTTGTTGGTGTTCCACAACAAAATGGGGTTGTGGAAAGAAAGAATAGGGCGTTGATTGAAATTTGGAAAGACAATGATATACGAAGCGAAGCTACCTCGGTATTTTTGAAATTTGAAGCAATCAATACCGCATGCTTCACTCAGAACCGCTCCCTCATCAACAAAACCTATAACAAGACTCCCTATGAGCTTTGGCGAGGAAGAACCCCCAACATTGCATTCTTCAAGATCTTTGGCTGCAAATGTTTTGTCCTCTACAACGGAAGAGAAAATAGAGGTAAATTCGGAGCCAAGGCCGACGAAGGTATTTTTGTTGGGTATGCTAAACATTCTAAAGCTTTTCGTGTTTTCAATAAAACTAGTTTAAAAATAGTTGAGTCTGTCCATGTTACTTTTGATGAGCATTCTCTCCTTGAGCCACATTTGGCTCCAAATGTTCTTGATGATTTTGTTGAGCATAATGAACCGGGTGAACCATCCCAAACCGCACTTTGAACCTCAACCGCAAAATCCGGCACCCTCAGTGAAATTCCCTCAAACCGCAATTTTCAAACCGCACTTTGAAGTTCCTACTCCGGATGCAGCTGCAAGGAAGAAGAAGTTGAAAATTCCCTATCCGGCTTATAGAACCTCTTCGTCAACTTACATTCCATGACTTATTTGAAGGATCTAACGACGTTCCAATTGAAGATCTTGACAAACCTCGGTCCAACCGGACTTACCCCCGGAGGTTCGTGAAGTCGGCGGTCACCCCCTCACAAATGTGATTGGTGACTGTTTTCCGGTGTTCAAACAAGGAGATCGAACTATGACGAGCATACTTCACTTTTATCTCAAGTTGAACCCAAGAAGATTGATGAAGCACTCCAAGATTCCAGTTGGGTCGTTGCTATGCAAGAAGAACTCAACTAGTTTGAAAGATGCAAGGTCTGGACTTTGGTGCCTAGACCTCATGATCAAGGAGTGATAGGAACTAAGTGGGTATTTAGGAATAAGATGGACGAGAATGGAAGCATCACTAGGAATAAAGCAAGGTTGGTTGCACAAGGATATAGGCAAGAAGAAGGAATTGATTATGATGAAACCTTTGCTCCAGTTGCAAGATTGGAAGCTATCAGAATCTTCTTAGCCTACGCCTCTTTCAAGCATTTCAAGTTATATCAAATGGACGTAAAGAGTGCATTCCTCAACGGCGAACTGCAAGAAACCGTGTATGTTGCCCTACCACCTGGATTTGAAGACTCCAAATTTCCCAATCATGTCTACAAACTCCAGAAAGCTTTGTATGGACTTAAGCAAGCTCCAAGAGCATGGTATGAGACTCTTTCTAAATTTTTACTAGAAAAAGGATTTAAACGTGGTAAAATTGATACAACTCTTTTTATTGCTAAATATAATGAGCATACTTTACTTGTTCAAATATATGTCGATGATATTATTTTTGGTTCTACTAATGAGTTACTTTGTAAGCGTTTCGAGAAGCTAATGAAAAGCAAGTTTGAAATGAGCATGATGGGAGAATTAACTTTCTTCCTCGGGCTTCAAATCAAGCAATGCGAAGAAGGTATCTTCATCAGCCAAGCCAAGTACACCAAGGAGTTGATAAAGAAGTTTGGACTAGAAAATGCTAAAGCCTATGATACTCCTATGGCCACCGGCAATAAGCTAGATAAAGATCTCAAAGGTAAGAAAGTTGATCAGACTTTATATCGAGGTATGATCGGCTCATTACTTTACTTAGCGCTAGTAGGCCGGATATCATGTTTAGTGTACGTGTATGTGCACGCTACCAAGCGAGATCCTAGAGAAGCACATCTTATTGCAGTCAAGCGTATAATCCGCTATTTATCTGGAACCACTAACCTTGGACTTTGGTATTCCAAAGATTCGAACTTCGATCTTGTAGGTTATTCAGATGCAGATTATGCAGCTTGTACTATTGACAGGAAAAGCACTAGTGGTACTTGTCATTTCCTCGGGAATAGACTAGTTGCTTGGGCCAGCAAGAAGCAAGCTTCAGTTTCAGTATCAACCACAGAGGCTGAGTATATTCTTCTTGGTAGTTGTTCTTTGTCAAATCCTTTGGATGAAGCAGCAGTTGGTAGACTATGGAATCCATGAAGGGAATTGCCCTATCATGTGTGACAATACTTCAACAATTTTAGTCTCCAACAACCCTGTCATGCATTCCAAGACCAAGCATATTGATATCAAGTATCATTTCCTCAAAGACCATGTAGAGAAGAGGAATATCCATTTAGAGTACGTGGGGACAGACAACCAGATTGCTGATATCCTCACAAAGGCTCTTGACTCCAAGAGGTTTTCATTCCTTAGAGGAGAAATGGGTATGCTTGAACTTAAATAAATTCCATACTTTTATTAGCTAACTTGTGTGTTGAGTATAGCTTCAAGTCCTTGTTGAACCGCGTGTACCAAACCGCAAGTATGTCCAACCGCACCTGCAGCCAACCGCTTCACTCAAAACCGCATCTTTGCGGCTCAACCGCTTGGTCCTCAACCGCGTTTCAACTTGGAGTAATTTCTAACTTTTGCTTATGTTAAAAAAAAAAAAAACTGTTCAAATTCTTTTTATTTATTTTTCAGTCCTTATTTTTTTAAGGGTTTATTTGCAAATGTTTTCCCACGAAAATTTAAATTTTAAGAGCATTCAATGCAAAGGGAACATTAGCATTAAATGGCCTTCATGTCAGCCGTCATTGGTTGATGTGTGAAGGCGAAAGGGTGCTATATTTGCAATGATTCAGCTGAGTTGGTGAACCGGTTTGTCCTTTCAAGCTGCCAAACCCTAATCCTTTCCTATAAATAGAAGACATACCTTACCTTTTCAAACTTTTCAAGCTTGTCTTCTATGTGTATCCGTCTTGTCTGTCAGAAATTTACCAAAGACATTCTTCTTAACTTCATAAAATTCTAAGTCTTTCTTCATCAATGGCACCCAAACCCATCGAAGACATGGTATGATTTCTTAAACCTAAACTCTTTAATCTTCTGCAAATCATATGTGTTCTTAAAACTGTTGCTACCATTGTTGAACCTTCAAGCTTCGAACAACCTATGACCTACTTTTGTTCATATATGCTTCATTTATTGACTATTTTTGATGAAATTTGTTGGGTTATGCTCGGATTTTGTTCATATTGTTGTTTATGTGCTTTGTTTTATGATCAATCAACATCTTGAACACTGATTTTGAATTTTAAACTTTCTAAGTTTCGAAACCCATTTTTTGATTTTTCCATTTTCTGGGTGATTCTGAGTAAAGTAGAAATTTTTATTGTTATATTGTCAATCTACTGCTCAATGTGATCATTTTGACATATTATTTGTTCATTTTGGTTAACATTTTTCAAATCTCTGTTCTTGGTGTTCTTCGTGTTCTTCATGCACTCAAGTAACTGTTCATCATGTTTTTCAGAAATTTCTTATGTTTTGGGTTAACCTAATTCTCAATCTTGTTTTCCATACTTAGAATATTTTTGGAAATTTTGATTCATATTTGCTTGTTTTGAACCGCATCATTTGAACCGCATGCTACCTTGAAACCGCACATCTTAAAAATTACTTACCTTAGTGTTTCAAACCGCATGCATTTTTGGTCTATCAACCGCCTTCTAGGAACCGCATGCCATGTTTTCAAAACCGCATTCATATTCCTTTGAAAACCGCATGTTTGGAAATCACTTAAGTATCACTAAGTATATAGGTTGGACACCATAACCTTCCTCTCTAAGCACCGCTTGCAGTGTGGGATAACCTTGGATTACAATGCCACGTACTAAGTAAATATACTTTTGTGTTTTTCTTATTTGTTTTCCTACTTGTATTCACAGTTTCCTTGAGGTTGGAAATTCTCATTTCCAAAACCGCACTATTGCCAACCGCATATGTGCACCAACCGCTTGAGAACTGTGATATTCCTAAAATGTTCTAACTTGTGTGTTTTCTTTGTAGAATACCAAGTATTTCCTACCGAGGTTGGGAGATAAATGAACTGAGTTGCGGCGATGCTCTTGGAAGGGAGATGATTAGGAAGATGCAAGCTTCTGGAATCCTTCCCCTCTTCAACAAACAGCAAACCTTTACCATCCCTCTCTTCATTGATCAATTCTACCAGACCGCAGTCAAGGGAGTGACTGAGCTTTCAGATGGAACCAAGATACCCAGCTTAGTGGGAATTGTTGAAGGGTTCAAGGTCTCAATTGACTACTTGGACATCGAAGCACCTTCGATTTCCATGTGTACAGTGCTCCATTGAAGTGTCCCAAGAGGTTCGGGATGCTACTGCTCAACTCTTCTTGGAACCACTGGCTTCTTTATCTGGCAACTACAAGAAGATAGCTAGGAAAGAGTTTGGAGAGATGATGAGTCATTTATGTTACTTAGTAGGGAAGTACGTGTGTGGGAAGACGAGGAAACCACAACAACTTCACCTCTTCTCGATGGCGATATTGCTGTGCCATATACAACGGAATGAAGCTCCATTGGCCCAAAATCTTGATGAAAGAGCTGGCCAGCAGTATTGATGCCTACCAGTTGAAGACCAAGGATGTGCATACCAGGTGGAGACCGTTTGGTAGATTGCTAACCGCCATCTTTGGCAACTATCAGCACTTGGAAGATATGAAGACAACCACTCCACGATATCTGCTATCATTGGGAGTTGAAGAATCTTTTGGGCTCAAGGCTTGCCACTCCTTCAGATTCTCATTTGGCAATGAAGACTACAAGGCTCTATATGATGCTGATACCTTTCAACCCAAGGAACTTTATGTGGAGATGACTCCAGCGACCGCATCAAGAGCCATTGGCAAAGCTATCAAAAAGGTGTCAAGGAAAAGAAAAGCACCTGCAGAACCCCTTCTTAAGCCAACTTCAACCGCGCCAACCCAACCGCGTGGTTCATCTGGTGCTGGCCCAAGTCAGAAGAAGCAAACGAAGGGCAAAGACAAGATGACCCTTCAAGATGAAGTAATAGAAGAAGAAGAAGAGGAGGATGTAACCATTCCTCCATTGATTGCCAGGGCTAAGAAGGCCAAACAAACTCAGGCTGAGCTAGCCAGGTTGTCTGATGAAGAATTGGCCGCCTTCTATAGGGCAGAGATTGAGAGAATAGAGAAGGGAAGGGCTGAGAAGGGTGCTGCCTCAGGAAAATCCAAGGAACAAATTCCTCAACCGCCTCCTTCAAAACCGCACCAAACCCAAACCCAAACTCTTATCCAAACACCACCTCAATCTCCTATCCGCTCCCGTCATCCATCCCTGCAAAATCCCCTTCCAAAGCTCCAACACATGAACCGCTTTCTCCTCCACAACCACAAAGAGCTGCAACCGCTCGGGGAGAAACCAAAGAGGTCAAACACTTAGCCCAAAAGAAGACCCCAACCAAAGGCCCCAAGCGGTTTCTTCACAGAGTTCGCAAACAACCTTCTCCATCTCCATCTTCATCTCATTCTTCTTCCTATTCCACTTCCCATACACCATCCATATCCCCTTCTAAATCTCATTCTTCCTCCTACCAATCCAAATCACCAACTTCCTCACCTCAAAATTCCAACCACTCTAATTCCCCTCATCCTTCAAACCGAGCTCAATCCCCTCCTTATTCACATCACACCCCAGCCATCTCCATTTCAAATCTCAACCGCGATAGAACACCATCCCCTAACCGCATCAATACTCCTCCACCTCCTGAATATTCCCCTCCTCATAAAACACCTTCTCCAAACCGCCTTCCTACTCCACCTCTTCAAACCTCTCCCATTCCACAAACTTCACCTATTCAACAGAAAACCCCCTCTGTTGAAGTTCACACTACCAGTTCCTCCTCAAACTCTAACCCTATTACTTCTAAAAATCCAACCACAAACATTCCACCTCCTCCAACCGCACCTATCTCAACCGCACAAATTCCTTCCGTCCCAATTTCAACCGCACCTACAACTTTACCCCAAACACAATTCATACCTCCCTCAACCGCTTTACCTTTCACAGTCCCTGCCAACCGCCTCTTTCAAACCCTTCTAACTGCATTATCTCAAACCACTCCTCCAACTCAATCTCAACCGCCTCCTTCATTTACCCAAATCCCTTCAACCTCAACCGCACCTCCAACCGATTACTCCCAAATTTTTTCAACCCTTAATCTTATCCAAGGCCAACTTCTCTTAAACTAAGGCCACATGATCAAGCTAACCGCTTCAAATGCCGCTCTTGAGGCCTCAATAATTCCTAACCGCTTCCAACCAAACCCTTCTAGCCAAGGTGGATGCTCAAGCCCTGGAATTGGCAAATCTTAAAACCCTTTTGATTGCTACCATTAAGGGAGAGAAGTTCCTCTATCCAGACATTTGAAATTTGTTAAAACCGCAGCCTACGAGTGCTTCCAAGGTTTCAAGGAAGACTTAGCCAAAGGAGTGCTCAATGCCATGGGAGATGCGGTTTCAAAGACTCAACTCCAAGAGATGCTCTCCCTGTTATCTAATGAGTTTGTCTCTTCAACCAACTCTGCCCTGGTATCCTTCATGAAAACCCTTGAAGATTCCCATCCTCAACCGCAGCAAGCCTCTACCTCAGCCGCCCCTTCTCAAACCGCGTTGGATGACCTGCAGCTCAAAATCTTCAATGAACTGGACTCCCTCAAAGCAAGAATAAATGTTGATCTCAACATAGTGGGAGACGATCTCAAGGAAGCGAGTAAAATCCTTTGATGATGATATATCTTTCAGGTTTGAAAACCTCAAGGCAGGTTTCAACCTCAAGCTGGACAATTCCATCAAGGATCTGAAGTCCAATCTGAATGTGTCTGTTGATCTGGAACCTTTGAGAGATGCTCTATCTACTCAAACGGTGGACATTCAGAATGAGATCTTCACCTTCTACAATTCTCTCAAGGCTTCCATTGAAGGATTCACCTCCCAGATCAAAGACAGTGTTGATGCCAACTCTAGATCAGTTGATCTTTGTTGGGCTAAGCTGTTCTTGAATCTGTAACCGCACTTAGATCATTGAGAATACCCTTGCCGGACGGGTTGAAGACCTCGGAACCCTCGAAGAAATATCGGAGGTGAAAGCTCGGCCTTCGGACCTTCAGAACCGCAGTTGCCCCAGCAAGAAGTCAATCAACCAAGAGAGCATCAGCGTCATCAACATCAACCGCCTCATCACCGACCGCGTCAGCATTAGGACCGCCTTTCCTTGTAATTTCTTTCCTTTGCTGAACGCCTTTTGTTTTTGTTGGACCGTACTTCATGTATTCTCTTTGTCCAACTTCTTTTTGTTTTTTTGTAACCTTGTAATTTTCCTTCATTCCTGTACTTGTAATCATCTTGGGAATTAATGGAAATTGCATCATGGTTCCAAAACTTTGTTCAATCAAACCGCTTGTTTGTAGAACAATGAAACTGCTTATGGTCTTAAACCTCATTCAAATATTTTTCAACTTAAAAATCACTATTTTGAATTGATGTTTAAACATTCAGTTTAAACCGCACTTTGAACTTAAACTCACAATTTTTTAAGTGCACTGAATGCATTTCTATACTTTTCAAATTGTAAGTTTTTCAACCTTTCAAAGGTATAGAAATCTATAGCTTAAGCTAAGTGTGTGCATTGACTTGGGACATGAATTACCATGTTAATTCTTATGGACATGTTTTTACCAAGTACAATGTTTGCTTTAGTTATAGTAGGTAATGACATCAATCAAATAGGGGGAGATTGTTGAGTATGCATGTTTTAACCCTCCTATTTTGTATTAGATTTGATTGATACCATAACCTCCTGTCTATTTTAAGGACTTTAGGACCCTATGTAATGAAGCTTAGACTTCAATTTTTAGCTAAGTACATTTTATAGAATAGGTTAAATTCCTGAGGCTTGAAGGCGGCACAAGATTCATTGGAAGCAAAGTTGCAGTTCCAGCAGTATTCAAAACCGCCCTATAAACCGCACTTGTAAACTGCAACTGTAGTTCTACCTTGAATCTGCCTATTGAACCAACCGCATGCAACTGCCCTTGAACCGCACCGTGCAGTTCATGTGCAACCGCATCCATGCAATCTCCTGGTGTAGCAAAACCGCATGTTCCTAACCGCGTCTCACCAACCGCATCCAATGATTGGCTACTTGAAGTGAACCACTTTTTATCCGTTGGAATCCACGTCAGCAATATCAAAAGTCAACCACCAAATCTTGTCACGTGATTCAATGTCAGAGAAGATCTGCAAGGATCTTGAAAAGGTGACAGGTGTCCTAACCTCATTGCTTGCGGGAGCACGATCAGCTTTATCTGCATCAGCTGTACCAAAGGACAAAAGTGGTTGCTGTGGACCAATAGGATTGCATCAAGTACTGTCCTTACAACAGCTGTATCCAACGGCTAGTTTCTTGATGCTTGGGTATAAATACCCCTAATCTTCACCATTTGAAGATTGCTTGAAAAATTGAGAAGTGCTGTGTTCATAGAAGCTGAAGCTCTGCCCAGAAATTGTTCAACCCTTTGAATCTTCATCTTCATACTTCAAGAAATATTCCCCAGCCCAGATATCAAGCCTTAACACATTCAAGAATCATTGAGCTCTACATCTTACAGATTTAAAGAGCCTTGATCTTGTTCTCACACACACACCTCACTTGTTCTAATCACATAGATTAAACACTTGAGATACACTGGTTATAGTCTAGGATTTGTTCTTCATAGAAAAGATTTTATTGTACTTTGTAATCTCTCAATACTTAATATAAAATCTCTCTTAGAAATCCAAGACTAACCATCTTGGTAGTGGACGTAGATCGTTTATCGATTGAACCACTCCAAATCACTTGTTCTTATATTTCTGCATTTATATTTCCTGTGATTACTAATTATTTATCTTTGTCTCTGTTTGATCTTTATTTAGTTATCCATTATTGTGAAATAGTGTTTGGAGTTAACAAAGTCAAAACCACACGTGTTTGTAAAACTGCACTTCCCAAAACCGCATATCAAAACCGCATTTTACAAACCGCCTCTATAACCGCTTTATACTCTATAATTCTGCTGTGCATTTTACACTATCACTTGCAGTCTATTATCAACTGCAAGAGGATTTTATAAGCAAGAGGTTTAGTTTTTTTAAAAGAGGGCGAAAAATTTTAAACAGCTATTCACCCCCCCCCCTCTAGCTGTATTTTCACCCTTGTTGCCACCTTTGGGACCAACAAAAGCAAAACACAGTGAGACACCTCCACCAACGAAAACGCTGCAAAGCGGGAAATGCCAGATGCCGGGGCGCGATTGCGCTGCCTCTCGGATCCGGGTAATTTCAGCATTGCCTCCCATAAACCGGGCTAAGGCATGCCGACTAAAATATATTGCTCCCCCGCGGCTTCAGGAATAAGGACTTGGTCATCTCCCCTTAAGAGATCATCTTGCTCAGCCGCGGCTTCGGGAATAAGGACTTGGCCGATATGGGCCTCCCCGACATCTTCCTCCTCGCCTTCTGAGTCCTCCACCTCCTCCTCGATTTTCTCCTTGAGAATGTGAATGTTTTAAGGGTCAATGGGAGGGGGAACCCAGGCAGGTTGGCCTTCATGGGTGTCCCTGGAAGCTATTACCTTCAAGTCATTTTCTGAGTAAGGCACCAGGGAGTGCCCAGCCCTAGCAGCATCGTCGTAGGAGTCCTGGAAGAAACCCGGGCAAGCATATCCAGGTCGGTGTTGAGAGATGGGCCTACCATAGCCGTCCTGGCCAAATGTAAGTACCCATCTGAGTACATGGTTTTGTCTTCTCTGCCACATCCTGTTTAAAAGCCGAGTTGGCCTTATAAAGAGCTATGGCGTCTGCCTCCCTGGAGGGGATGCTTGCCTCCAACTCATTAAACTGAGAAGCTGCCTCCTCAGCCATCCTTTGGGTCGCAGCCCTTTGCCTCTCCAGTTCCTCCTCCTTAAGCCTGGCAACCTCCTCGGCAGCCCTCTCCTCCTCCTCAGGTTTGGCCTTGGCCGCCTTATAAACATCCACTTCTCCCCTCAACGACTTTAAGAGCTCCATGGCCTTCTGCAGATTGGCATTATCTTTCTCGGCTTGGCGTTCCATCTTTTGCTATAATACCTCAGCCGCTTTAAATTTAATGGCCTTATAGGCCGTGACCATAGCAAGCTGCACAAAGAAAAAAGAAAGTCAGGTGAAAAACGTAAGTATAAAAGACGAGGAGACAATAATAAAAAGACGATCAAATATACCTTGATAAGTAGGAGGCCTTTCCTGTTGGCCAAGTGTTCCATGTTCGGCTTAGTCTCAATGAATTGATCCAAGAGCTCATCGTCAAAAGACCGGCTCGGTCGATTATCTCTCACTCTCGACGAGCAATCCAGATCGGGATTCTTATTTTTATCGACGACCCTAAACAAATCACACATTTCTCCCACAAAAACAAACCCTAGGAAGATAGAAAATAACCAATATTGGTGAGATCTCCTTCCAAAAACTTAAATAATGCATTAATCTTTCATTCCCATGTCCTTTTAATATTATGAATCATTGTTGTTAAATACACCATTTATAATGTAATCTTTACTTTCTGGACATTGTTGGCCCAAACCATCTAAATGATCCTACAATATCTTCCATGCACATTGTGCTTAATAATGGAGGTCTAATGGTGATAGTGGTTTGTTCATATTCCTTGTATTGTCTTTCCATTATTTACTTTCAAATGTACTTTCCTTTTTAAGATCATCTTTTGATCTATTTTCTTTGCTTGGCTACAATGATACAAGTAACCCTAAGGATGAACTCATCACTCGTGTCAAATATGTGGTTCTAGGGATTATGGTTACAATTTGACGTAATCTCATTTCTTTCATCTTCCTTCTAAAAATATGATGAAAGTTCAATTTTAAATCTTCAAAAGATCTTCTCATTCCTTTACTTTAGACAATAAATCTCCATTGTTGATACTCAAGGAAAGCTCAAAAACCACCATTGTTGTACTCTCTTAACACTTGGAAATGATAACCCTAGAGATTTGACATTTGCTTTTCTTTTGGGTTTCATGGCTAACTTTCCTGCAAAAATCCATAAGTTGTCACATTTCCTACTCAAGTCTAAACAAAGTACATCAATAAATCAAACGAGATACAAAAAATAAACCTACTGCATACAACCATCCGTACGGACCTCCTAGCAAGGAGGCATGATGCGTACGGACCAATATGTATTCTGGAACATTTTGTTCAGTTTCTAGTTTCTTCAGTTTCAGTTTTATTTAAAACCCCCCTCTTTTATTAAAAACAAACAGTTTTTTACAAACTGCACAATTGCTCTTTTTCTTTTTAGACTACAAGGCCACTTGATTTTAAACACACACACACAACTTTCAAAAAAGGGATTATAAAGTCTCATGGATATGAGGCGTCTCGGGTGAGCACAAAAATCTCTTCCCTGACCTCTGAACTCCAAATCTCACATCAAAGCCTTTTGTCAATGTTTTGGGCTCACAACAAAAGGGCGTGGCGACTCTCTTTTCTGAGGAATTCATCCATCCAAACATCTAAAACGGAGACCCTCACGCCCCTCCGTGCATCCGCCGGATCGGGTAATTTCACATGTGTATCTGTCCGTCTAAGGGACCAGGCATAATACCGGCTTGGACATAATATCGTTGGTCGGTCTCCAAACTTGACCAACACAACATTCCTACAGAGGAAAACTGTTCCAGCCTCTCCACAAGCCGATCACTCTACTCTGGCCTCCAAAATTCAGTGGGCACTGAGGGAAATTGAGAGGGAGCAGCAAACTCTCAGCCTTGCCTGCTCTCCACTCTTATCAAATGGTTATTCCACCCCGACACCTTGCTCGACACAGGGTAAATAAGTTTGGGGCAGTTGCATGTCCTTCAAAACCAAGAATACGGCATAACACAATAAAGTCGGTCAGGTATCTCACGGCATTAGCCCTAATCATGGCGGGGACGGCTTGAATGTCCTCCAAAAACTCACAACTAAAGGGGTCCAAGGGAAGACAGAGGCATAATTGGAATTGTTTGTATAAAAAGGACATGTGGTTCAGGCTATAGAAAAAATCGCTCAAGGCATCCTTATCATGAAGAGGCATGCAAGGGACATAGGCCAGATGGCATTCCTCCCTAGACACCCCAAATTTTTCATGTAATTCCTGAGTCATGGGTTCCCCGGATCTAACTTGCCTAGGCCTAAGAGTGCCAAATCTACCCCGTTGGGACCTACCACGACCTCTTGAGCACCCACCAGCACGAGCTCCCTTTGGGAAGGCATCAACAATTCTCCCAGACGAGGAAGGACCTGTATGGGGATGGGGAGCACCTTATCCTCTCCCAGACATATCTGCTGAAGAAATAATGGGATCATAATTGCACAAGGACAGACTTAAAGATGAGGATGAGGAAGAACACCTCCTCGTCTCATTCGCCAAAGATGAGGAAGAAACCTCACCTAACGGCGGACGTTCCAAGTGATTAGCCTTCAGGTAGTACAAATTGATATGGTCAAGGATCTCTGTCCAACCTCGGAATAACACTACGTTGGGAGAATCAACATTAAGTCGATCAATCCTAAACCGACTAGGATAACCGACGTCGGTTCTGGGAGCCTGATACCTTGTCAATATTTCCCCAATTTTGTTTAAACTCACCATCACCCACGGACCATCAATTCGTTTGTAAATCCTAAGGTTTTGAGTATTGTAGCAATATGAGGAATTTGGGTTACTCTTCCACGTTCTTGCCATGACTATAAACGAGGAAATCACACAAAAGCTCAAGGAAGCTTCAAGAAACAACAATGGTGGTTCTAGAACCTACCAAATACCAAACCCTGAAATTTGAAAGAAAATTGATTCGGGGAAAGAGATTATACCTGATTAAGAAGCTAAATGAAGGAAGCGGCGGAATATTTGAGCACAAATTCGTGATAAACCACACCGAAGATCAAGAAAGCTCCAAGAAAATTGCACCTTATAGTCTCCTCTCAAAATACAACAGTGATAAAAGATTGAAAATGAAGAAGGTTTCCCCTTTTATACCTAAATATAAATGGGTACGAGTCAAAAAATGGGTCATCACGTATCCCCATCTCCGCGTTTAAGGTCTTCGCATGTTTCTAAGGCGAATGTCTTGTCATCTATAACCGTGCCTGCCAATGTCAATGATAGTGGATAAATGATTGAACCGCCTCGAAATTCGATAAGTCTCTTGGTATTCGTAAAATCGAGGACGAGCTACATTTCCTTCTCGGAACAGTCGAGCTAGAAAGTTGGGGGTCACTGAACGGTATAAACTGAGTACGACCTTGGGACATAAACGGGCAAGGCTCAATGATTTGAGCTCAATGGAAAATATGAACAAGTCATAAATACGACGTAGGGAATGGGCTTCCCTACCTATGATCGTCACTTCCTCCCCGTCTTGGTCTTTATGTCGACCTGGACATAAGTAACCATTCCTATGACTAGGGTGACTAGAGTACATGGCTATGTCGATCAGGGCATACGCCTAGGTCGACCAAAGGCAATATCCATAACTGAGCTGAATTTATAAGGGGAATGGGCTTCCCTACCCTTAGACATCGCTCTTACCCGACATATCTCTATGTCGAACAGCACACTATGTCGAGGAGCAGACCTGCTAGGCGTACATATAGAAGACTCTTCTAATCATACTACAATAAGGCCTTCATGGAATTAGGATTTGTGTAGGATTTGACTACATATCTCTCCTTACTTTCTATCTATGGCCGGATACTATCTTCTATATCTATAACTACATGCCATAAATCACAATTTTTTGGTAACACATCTTTTCGCTTTGAGCTATTGTCAATTGATTTGCTTTTATAAATACAAATACTTACTCTCACGCCGGAGGGCTTTTGCCGGTGAAGTCCCGGCTTAGTTTACGTGTTTGTTCATATTTTTCAAACTATTAAAGCATACAGAATATATCCGAACCACTGAATTTAAAATGATCCGACATTTATTTTGTGACTAATGGAGGAAGTAGTATATCAATGGTTTATCTGATTCATACTACAAACTTCAATATTTTAATATATTCAATATTCAAAGTTTGTTCATTCGTTTTAAAATGTCAATATTTTTTTATTAAAAAATAAAATAAGTCAATTTTTTTAATTAAAATAAGATACCTTCTTTGTCTCGATTTAATATTTTTAGTTTGACTTGACATGAAAATTAAGAAAAAATAAATTTTGTAAATATAAAAAGTAAGTAGCAAAGAGAAAGTGAGTAGAGAGTTTTTGTTTTGAGAATTACTAGTGAGTCACATTATCTATTTTAAGTAATAAATCAAGAATCTTAAACTGAAATAGACTTTAAAAAAAAAGTAAGAATTTTAAATCGGGACGGAGAGAGAGAGTATATTTTTTTAAATGAAATGAGTAGCATTTCTTATTAAAATAAAAATGCATCACTATACACCTTTCTCTTCCGCATCTTGATAGAATCTTTACTACTAGAAAAAAAAGGGGTAAATAGCAAATTAATATCCCAAAAGTTTATATATATTGTCATTTAATGTTATAATTTTGTCAATTTAGTGTCTAATAAAATGAAGAAAAAATCTAATGAACTTATTTTAAAATTGATTTTTCTTCTCATAAAGTTCAGTAATACTTTTTTTTTGCCCTATTTCGTTAAAAACATTGCTAAAAGAAGCCAAAAACTTGTAAAAAACGCGTTTTTTTCAAACTTTGAAAAAAACGTGTTTTCCTCAAGACGCTCTCTCTCTCGAGTCTCTCTCTCTAAACGAACGAACGGTTTCCTCACGAGCTCTCTCTCTCTCTAAACGCAGATGGCGTCCTCACCACCACCACCAGTTTCCTCTCCTCAACCCCAGATCCTCTCCCAGCGTCCGATTGGGCGACATCGGTGGTGACCAGCAACTCTACGAATCCAATCATCTCAATCACAGACCCAATCAACCTCAATGGAACCCCAAATCTTCCTCTAAGAATCCGCCACTCCTTAACCTAATTAACCTCCAATTACTGCCGTCGAATTCCCATCAAATTCGTCGGAAAATCTTGGTTCTTGGGGGCGACACCAATGGAAGTAGTGTTTCCGACGAAGCTCTGGTGGCACGGACATTTTGAGTGTATCAAATTGATAGATCTGAAATGGAAATGGAAATGGTGAGTGTGTAATGTGAAAGAAGTTTTATGGGTTTTTCATTGCTTTGTACACTGCCAGTGCATTTAAAATCGAGTGCCAGTGCAATAGTTTTGGAATGCCAGTACAACTCGAGTGTGTAATGTTCTTGTTGTTAGTGAGGGATTTGATGTGCCAGTTCTAGTGTAAACTAATGCCAGTGTATGTTTTTTTGAGTGACAGTTCATGTATTTTGAAGTGCCAGCGCTTGTGTTTTTGGTGGGGGATTTGATGTGCCAGTTCTAGTGTAAACTAATGCCAGTGTATATTTTTTTTAGTGCCAGTTCATGTATTTTGGAGTGCTAGTGCTTGTGTTTTTGAGAGCCAGCAAAAATGAATACCAGTATTTTTTAGTGCCAGTGTATGTGTTTTTGAGTGCCAGTTCATGTGTTTTTGAATGTCAGTGCATGTGTTTTTGAATGCCAGTGCTTGTGTTTTTAGAGCCAGCAAAAATGTTAGTGTAACAAAGTGCCAGTGTTAGTGTAACAGAGTGCCAGTGTGAAGAGTGTCAGTTCATGTATATAAAAGTGTCCGTGTAAAAAGTGTCAGTTTCATGTTTATAAAACGCCAGTATGAAATCACTGGTCATTTGTAATATTAACACTGGCATTTATCATGATTGCCAGTAATTACAAAATTGTCACCGTTTGTTTTGAATAATAATGTCCAGCGCTTTGAAAAACACGTTTTTTCTTATCTTAAGAAAAAACTAGTTTTTTATAAGACCAACTCCTAAAAGAATACTATGTTCTTTATAAGATGAAATAAAAATATTTCACAACCTTAATAAAACCCACACCACCATCACCCCCCACACCACCATGATTGTCACCACAATCACCTGCACACTCTTCCATGATTGTCACCATCATCACCATCCCCACCACAACTTCATTTTCACTGCCTACCATCTTTATTATCGTTATCGTTATCATCACCAAAAAATAAAAGAAAACCTAGATTTAACATCCAAGATTTAAACAAAACCCATATTTAATATTCAAAAATCAAGATCCAAAATTTAAACCATATCCAATACCAATCTAAGTTATTTTACATCAATTGTTATTAATACAAACAATAAAGACAAATAATTACTTCTAAAGTAACACTAAATAACAAATACTCCCTTCGTTTTACTACAAACTACATATTTTTCTCATTGGGCATCCCATTACAAACTAAACACTTGCTAAAATATAAATACTTTGGCAAAAATCATATTTTCGTCACTAAACATTAGTTTTTTTAAAATGTTCTCATTAAACTATTATTTTTCAAAATGTTCTCACCGAACTTTTACAATTTTCAAAATGTGCTCACTCTGTTTACATATTCGCTAAAAATCTAAATAAACTTAGTCATGTGGCTTAACGTGAATAATGTTCGTTAAGTTTTCAACAAATATTTTAACATTGTTGACATGTATGATGAAGACTACAAATTTTTTGATATGTAAAATGTTATTAGCACATAGTTTGTAAGAAATATTACAAATTAATTTTCCCCAAAAACAATTTATCCTAGATCGTATTTAATAAAACTAGTAATATGAGGTCATTTGGCTAAATTTCGTTAAATTTTAAGCGAATTTGTTGACGTTGTGAGCACATTTTGAAAAATGTAAAAGTTCAGTGAGAACATTTTGAAAATAAATAATTCAGAGAGAACATTTTGAAAAATGCTATATTTCAGTAATGAAAATATAATTTTGTCAAATGGTTTATTACTTTTATATTAATGGGACCCACATATCATACTAACAATAACATTTCAATTATTATTTCCTATATCACTTTCTCTCTTCTAACTTACTTTTTATACTTATAACACCTACTACACTACATTTTTTTTTAATTTTTGTGAAAATAGTAACTTAAAAGATTGTAGTAGGACGGAAGGAGTATATCCCAAAATCTTATATCAGTATTGAAAGAAAAAAAGCAAAAAGAAAACCGATCTGGGTTATTCGATATCTTCTATATGGATTCTTCTAAATCCGGTGGGTTTCGTCGGCCGATAGATTTTTGAGGTGGGGAAGCTGGACTGGTGCCGGAGGCTTTGAGAGAGTGTTTCTATTTGGGAGTGGCAGCGCCCATATATGAAAATCGATCTGATGATGTTGCCATACAAAATAGCTGTTCAGACCCAAAGTGAGTAGTTCAGCTGTTAATACTCCGTCTTCCTCTCTGTGAGCTCCTACACACAAAATGCACGTAAACTAGGTCAAGGGCGTATCCGTCAAAGCCACTCCGGCGTGAGGATAAGTACTTGTTTAGGTGAGAAAGAAAGAGTAGAATGGAAACTTCAAGAGAAACACTGCAAAAATGTACTTTACACTTCCCTATTTTGATTTTTGATGCTGTTTATATAATACCTCTTGTCATGTGCAAATCACATACTTTTGACCACGTGTCATCTTTCCATTGGATGTATATGAATACTCAAAGTTAGTGGCGACGCCATCCTTTCTCTGACAGATAGTTCAACATTTGTAACATATTTTGTGGGCCCAAATATAACGTATTTGGCTGCTTCTAGAATATTGTTGCCGATCCATATGTCGCTCGTGGGCGACAATAATGCTAGGACGGAAACCTCTATTATTGTCGCTCGCCTGAATATCCTTATTTGATATCTTGCTTCAAGATTAGGCTATTTCCATTTAGTGATGGATTCTAAAGGGCTTTTCGCTAGGCGTTGTTTCCCGCCAATATACTTAGTAAAGTCGCCATGTCGCATTTAATCTGTGTTCGGTATAGTTTCTTGATCTTTAATCCAAATTTGTGGTATTGGGCCTTATATAATCTGTGTAGTCCCAAATAAATTTTTCCATGATCATATCAACAGCCCCCAAGTTCGAGATCTGAATTATTTATGATCCAATCGAGAAACTTTTATTGTCGCCTCTGATTCCCGCATCTTGGTCATGACTTGGCGAGATAATAGTTTCAAATAACACTTTTCTGGCCACGTGTCACTTTCTGGTTGGTGGTGAGGGGCAGTTTATCTGAATTGATGCACTGTCATCTCGAAATCCGCGTCTTGATGATTTATTTACAATAATGGGGGGAAATTCAAGTTTTAGGACATCATTAAATACATTTTGAAAACATCCTAAAACCCTATCGTCTTCCTTGGTTAAAAACGAATTCATTCTTTCCATTTTCACTTTTTACACTCAAGCTCTGCCCTTCCTTCTCTTCTCCGACGAACAAAACTTTCTCCTCAGGTTCTTCTCCATTATTTTACCCGTATTCCGGTTGATTTTCATTGTTTTCACGCTTTCTCAGATTTTCCGTTCACTTGGTTTCCATTTTCGAGCTCCTTTAGTGTTTTGAAGGTTCCCATGTTCTTTTGAAGTTTCCGGCCAAATTCCTCATGTTTCCATCATTTTCTGCATATTTCCAGGTAATAATCTCTTCAAACCTTCAACTTTTCCAGTTTTCAGTTCAATTCATATATAACTTGATGGCTAGAACTAAATCATGTGTTAGAACACTTAGGTTTGGCCAAAATAGGAAAAGTGGTAGGTTTTATAGGGTTGATAGAGGGGTTTGGGCTACGATTTCCCGCGAGGACCTTAACAATATGCTCATCAGGCATGGCGCGTATATCACCGTTTTAGATGCCTTAGAGATTAGGGGTCCCCCATTTTTGCACAAGTATTTCCCTATGAAAGCCTTCTTCACCACTTGAGAACTTTGTTCACATATTTGTGAGTTCTATCGTCCCCTTTTTTATTCTGACTTCTCAAATACTGACTTTCTCGCTGCACTTGATTTACGTAGTCGTCGCTTTCATAAACAGGTTCTTTCCTCTTCCAGTAAACTTGGTGACATGTCTTCCTCAAGCTTTTCATCCCGTCATGACGTTTCTGATACATTGGCTGCGGAAACCTCCTCAATGCACCAAGCCTCAAATGAAATTCCCTCCTCTGATGTCTTTGAAGCTAATACCTCCTCTTCTTTAGAATTCCAAACTCCATTACACGTTAAGTATGGCATAAACCATAACATATATCATTTCGAACCATATGTCGGGGACATGTCGCTTGCCGCCATGCGATAAATAATGGATGGCGTTGTCGCTTATCCTTCTCAGTTAGAAGCCGAACTTAGGTTTCTTATTGATCCTTTCATTTGTGCAGTCATGCACAAAGCCCAAGTCGCTGTTTTTGACCTTCATCTCAACACCATTCGCATCTTAACTAGTTATCTGGTCATCTGTAGGGCACTTAGGCAAGAACCTACCATTCCCTTGTTAGTTCACTTGTTTGAAGGTTATACAGTTGTTACCAAGCGAGATGGTGTTATCGAGAACCACTTGTCCATCAAATATAGAAAACCAAAAATTCTTACTCCCCTCCCTAGGAAAGTCTATAACTAGCAATCCAAATCTATTTTCATAGCTTCTCGCATGGGTTGGAACCATTCTAGCGACCTTCGTTACATAATCCCCATAATTGAAACTAGGAAATCTTTAGTATCTGGCGACAATCACCTTAAGGATAGAATCTTGAAACTTCTCGCCAATGCCCAAGATGGTGAATGTACGCTCGCCGAAAAATATAAATTTTGAGAGTCGCCACACCGTTTTAAAGGAAACATTGAAAACCTTTTTAAAAAGAGGATTTGGGTTCGGGGGTCAGGTTACGTGTTGGGAAGAACCGAGAGTTCACCCAACACGCCTCGTCCGTAGACGAGTCATTCTATGTTCAACATTCAAAATATTCAAACGTGTGTGCGAATTGTGTGTGAGAAAATATGTAATGAAATGCACATTAATGCTTCATTTTATTGATCAACTCAGGGGATTACATCTTGTGAACCATTTGATAAGGGAGGCCACATCCCAATTACATTGCTGAGAATAGGTTACAATTGGAAAATGATGGTCTCTACAGAGTGGCTACTTGTGTCGCGTGACACAGGACTCCACATGTCCAGTTGTGTCACGTGACACAGGTTGCCCATCTGCAGAGATCTTACAGATTTGAAATACAGAATGAACAGACACCAATTCAGATCCAATCACAACACCAAATCATCTCAGAGAACCACATACCCACAATGAATTGACCAAGGGGTGTGGATATGGGGAGATCCACACTCCCTTGGCAAACAAACCACAATTATAATGAAATCAAGCCATGAACATGAGATTAAACTAAGCAAATGAGTTAAACAGAGAGATGGCGATTGCCACTAGATAATCAAAGCGGATGGAGCTTAATTATCAAGTGGATGAATAGAAATTGTAATGAATTGACTATGCAATGAACAAATATGAGAAAGATATGGGGAAAGGAATTCGTTACCCTTGGAGATCCACAATCTCTACACCAAGTTAGGTGTAGAGAGCTTCAACACAGCTACTGGAATGAGATTTGGATCTCAGATTGGGAGGCTAGGCCTGGATCTTCAGTTGGTTATGTGGTGTACGAAGGTAGAGGGGTGAGGTGTGTATGAGAGATGAGTGAATTGAGGGGAATTGGTGTAGGTTTCTATGGGAGGAGGAGAGGGACAAGGTTTTGGACGTATTTTGGAAGGGTAACAGTAGGGAGGTGGAAAAGGGATCCAGAAATGAGAGGGGGAGGGTCCTATTTATAGGCTGCTGATGAGGGCCTGTTCTGTCGCACGGCATTCTGCTTCAGTTTTCCGTGGCTCGTTGTGTCGCGTGACACAACATGCCATTAACCGTTTCTGGCACCAAATTGCCATTCTGGAACCTTCCAAGGTAATTCCTCTTAGGTCCAAAATGGTTTAATTCCCTATAAGTCCTTTTGCCTGGAAAAAAGACTTAAAAGCACTTCCTTCACAAAAACTTATAAAAAGTTTCCGGAAGCCTCGGAACGGACCGAGAATTTACCAAATCACCCCTAGTGCAATTTTATTTCATTAAAAGGCACTTATAAAGGGTTGCGAATTGGACTGGCGTACTCACAGAGCCCCTCGGAAATGTCACTTATGGAAGAAGTGAGGTTGTCGATAAAAAGGACCCAATCCCATTGAGCGACTAATGATATGGCGGATGGAGGAAAATGATTGATAAGGTTGGATGGCTGGACCTTTTTTAGAAAGGATTCCTACGTATTCTAGGTGGGAATCAAGCCAGTCGTAGTTCGGAGATGCGAATAAGGAACAAAAAGTGTAGTGCAGATAGAGATATGTTTTCATACCTTTGCTGTGCTTACCTGTAGCTGTCGGAAGGACTGAGGCTATGTCTGATGATGATTGGTCGTCCAACACGGTCATTTGATGAAGATCTTCCATCCAACATGGGAATTTGATGATGATCTTCCGTCAAATATGGGAATTTGATGACGATCTTCCGTCCAACACGGGAATTTGATGATGATCTTCCGTCCAACACGGGAATTTGATGATGAAACTTCCGTCCAACACGGGCATTTGATGATGATCTTCCATCCAACACGGGAATTTGATAATGAACTTCCATCCAACATGGGAATTTTATGATGAGCCTCCATCCAACACGGGAATTGATAATAAACCTCCGTCCGACACGGGAATTGATGATAAGCATCCGTCCAACACGAGAATTGATGATTTGCCTTCGTCCAACACGGGAATTGATGATAAGCATCCGTCCAACACGGGAATTGATGATAAGCATCCATTTAACATGGGAAATTGATGATTTGCCTCCATCCAACACGGGGCATTTGATGATAAGAAACCTCCGTCCAACACGGGAATCTGATGTTAAGCCTCCGTCCAACACGAGAATTGATGATTTGCCTCCGTCCAACACGGGAATTGATGATAAGAAACCTCCGTCCAACACGGGAATCTGATGATAAGCCTCCATCCAACACAGGAATTGATGATAAGAAACCTTCGTCCAACACGGGAATCTTATGATAAGCATCCGTCCAACACGGGAATTTGATGGTAAGCTTCCGTCAAACACGGGGATTTGATGGTAATATTCCGTCCAACATGGGAATATGATGGTGAGCTTCCGTCTAACACGGGATTTGATGATTGATCTCCGTCCAACACGGGAATTGATGATAATTTGTCGAAGCTGATGAGCACTATTGCTCGGAGATTGAGGCAAGCTCTCTTTTAGACGATGCTGATGAATTCGAAGATGATAAAGGCAAAATATGCCACCTGTAGGATTTGAAATCTTTATCCAGATTGTGATTGAGGAACAACTCCTATGATCATATTATGATCGCTTGATTATTGTACCCTGTGGGGGAAAAACACAACACTCTAGGCACTTTGCATTTTATTTGATTATTGTTAATCTTATGCATTATTAATCTTGATGCGCGAGTCCATCTCGACTGGGGATGAAAATGGAGATGAGGATTTTGTATGGCTTGACGAGCAGATATGTATGTAGTAAATGTTATGGTGGATTGTATGGGGTGAATGTGTTTATGTATGATGGGGAGAACCCTCTCCCATGAGCTGGGTAAATGTATGAGTGATGGATGATAAATGGTGCAGGCTAAGCAAGTCGGGGACGCTCCCGGGAGTATAGATTACAGCAGATGAGCAGATGATAAGAACAAGGTGTGTCACGCACCCGAGATGGCAAGCAGCAGAGAACACGCAGAGAATGCCCTAGCTTTGAAGAGATGAATAGGCGAAGCCCCAGTTGATAATGCAAAGCAAACCCGGAGGGAATCTGGCACGGAGAGCCTGAGAGAACAACTTAACAAAGCCCCAGGTTGAAGAGATTCAATGCAGCCCTATTGCAGACAGAATCATCATGTGGCCAAGGAGGCACCCATCTTTCAAACTTTAATCAATCAGTCATTGGACAAGACTTTGAAATATTTTCGTACAGAGGCACATCTTTCGAAAAGTGAGAATGAATACCGATTTTGTGACACACTCGCTTTGGATTTGACTCTTTTGGGAGAGTATAAGCATCACAAGGTGTGAAAAAGTATATGGAAGCCCTTGCTGACAGAAAGACAGTGTTTGACTCTATTTCCCTATGATGTAGAAAAGAAGACTTGTCGAGACATTTGAAAACTTGTCATATTCATGATGATCACAAGGCTGCTTAAAACCCTTTATTGATATTCGGGTTATTCATCCACTAATCTATATATGAACAAATATTTTGATTAATTGCTAGGAGAAAGCCAACTGATATCGAGAATCAAATTCGGAAAGATGGAAATAGGATTTGTGTATAGGGACGGCCCTTTAGGAGACCGGATTTTTTGAGATTTGTTTGTGATTTCGACCGGACCATTGCTGGTTGCCTACGTTCCCCTCCTTGGGAGGAGCTCAGGTCGCCGTAGTTCGGGCTTATCCCGATTTAAAGAGAATGAATGTGAAATTTGAGGATCTTTTGTGAATTGGAGAGTTGATGCACATGTCTCCTTGGAGTGTCAATGAAAGACACGGATGCAAAGTCCCAATGAGGCATTCACGGGAAGTGTTTGTGGAGGAGAAACGAAATATGCTCACATGAAATGTCAAATGAAAGGATTGAATTTGCACAATCTTTAATTGATGATCTTGAACCAAGATAGATTAGGTACCAACTTAAGCAAGCAATGAAGCAATAATTTGATTTAGATTTCGAAGATATTAGAATGAAACTGCTATCCGGTAGGAACTGTAGCTGGGTTTCAAGGATTCGATCGGCCATCGGGTGATTTCGAACATCATGACCTTATAAGATAAGAGGACGGTTGGGCTTTTTGCTGACTGAACCTCTAAAGATGAGAGGTTGGATTTCAAGGATGTGTTTGGGATTTCTAAGGCGAGGAAATCTGTGGTTGCATCTTTATTGCCTCTAAGAATGAGAGGTCAATCTTGGCTTTGGCCAAGGGGAAAGGTAATGGTAATGGGAATATCCTCTAAAAATGAGAGGATGGCTTGGGATTGGTCAGGGTTATTGGAATATCCTCTAAAAATGAGAGGATAGCTGGAATTGGTTGGAATGTGTTGGTGAAAGGAAGTCCAAGCTATCGAGAACTTTTGTGAACTTGTGAGAATTCAGGCTCCTTTTGAACATTGGAGAGCTTCTTGAGAAGTCGGGGACTTTTGCTGATTTGGGAGGATTTAAAACACTTCTTTTGAAAAGCCTCTTGAGAAGTTGAGGATTCTTGCTGAATTGTGAGGATTTAAAATCCTTCTTTTGATAACTTGGAAGGCCTCTTGAGGAGTTGAGGATTATCTTTGTCCTTCCTTCATGGCTTGAATATTTTGTGCACCGCCGATTCTCGAAGCTAACTTCTTGGCATTGCTTGGACTTCTCTTAGCACGAAGCAAAGATGATGGCTGAATGGGGTTTTAAAACACGCCGATCTTGAAATGAAGGGTATTGTTTGGTTAGGGTGAGGTAATGGTTTTCCTATGGGTGAAAGGTTTCAACCGTAGTCCATACCGGATGACCTAAACGAGATTAAGTCTTCATTGCTTGCTTAAGCTTAATTGAGAAAGATTAATACAAATTCTTTGAGCGACGAATTGACGAGTATGATGAAAGAGATGTGAGCATATGAGATGCGAGATGGAGAGTTGATAAGCCCCAATTTGAGAAAGATATCAGTTGATTTTTTCACTCTAATCAATTAAAGTATTAATCATTTCAATGCATTAGTGATTGAGCAACACAAGTGATCATTTAGAATAAAACCATTTCAATTAAATGTGACGTGGGTGTGCAAGTAATGTCTCGAGTCTAGCAAGAAGAGAAACAAAGATTTTTATTATTGAAAGTGAAAACTGGTCCAACTTGGACTCGAAAGACTCATGACAACGTAAAGGACACTCTAGAACTTATGACGCTGACTGGCTGACTTCTTCGGATGGGATGCCCTTGCAATCATGGAAGAGGATTGGTGACAACAATGGGGCGAACCTTCTCAACCTTGCCCTCGTCAGCAAGCTTTTGGATGAGCACTTTCAGGGGAGTGCAATCATTGGTGTCATGAACGGGATACTGATGGTATCGACAGTACTTGCTATGATCCAAATCTGGATTGGGTTTGACAGGGTTGTAATTCTCGAGGGGCTTGATCATCCCAGTTTTAACCAAACCAATAAATGCCTCCTCAATGGTCATACCAAGATCATCATACTTCATATTTTGACGAAATCTCCCACTGCTTTGACCAGTGCTTCCTCCCTGAAGGTTGCTGATGCTATTGTCTCTTGGGACCCGCAAAACTGGATTGACCATCTTGGAATCATAACCACTAACATTACTGGTCTGGACATCTGGGGTAAGATTGAAGAGTCGATTCTCGCTACGAGCTCACATGCCTACCATTTCTCTCAAATCGGGGTACCAACCCTTTCCAATAGCCTCACGGAGAATCGGCTTCACACATGACAGAAAGATGTCCTTTTGGTCCTGGAAAGGGATTGGCTCAGATAGCTCATTCAGCTTAGCGTTCCACCTCTTGTAGAACTCGGTGATTCATTCATCCTGTTTCTGAATTGTATCGACCAAGTCGTCTCTAGTTGTGCGCCATTCAAGGTTCCCACGGTACTTTTCAAGAAAGGCCTCAGTGGTCTGACTCCAAGTAGATCGAGCTTCTGGCTTAAGAGATAGAAACCATGTCAAGACAGGGCCCTTGAGTGTGAGATGAAAGTGCTGAGCCATAAACTCGGGAGTACAACCCATTGCTCCCATAGTCATCACATATGTGTCCATATGAGTTTTCGGGCATGCTGAGCCATCAAGTTATATTTTGGGCATCTTGAACTTATAAGGAAGAGGCTTTACTTGCCCTGGATCAACAACTTTAAGTCCACTTGATCCTACAGTCAACTTGTCAATCTGTTGCTGCATTTGCGTCAACAACGTAGCCACTTCTGGGGTCATCCCAGGAAGCTGAGGAAGAGCGGGGGAAATAGTTGAAGGAGGCTTGGTACTGGCTGATTGGAAGAGAGACGGCTGAGCTGACTAAGATGCTAGAGCTGGCAAATGATTAAACCGACCAGTTGGAGAATTCAGATTCTGTGGAAAAGCACTAGCATGCAAGTAAGGAGCTGACTCCGGATATTGCATGGATGATGAGCCAAATCCAAAAGCTTAACTCATTAAAGGCTGAGACCGACACCCCTGAGGCTGAGGCTGGTTAGCAGGAAATTGCAGAAATCCATCTTGGCTGAACCGATTCCCGGAGTAAGGGTGCTGATTCGGATACTGGGCGTAACCCTGGAAGTGAGGACCATGAAACGGACCCTGCTGATACTGAGAGTTCGGAAATGACAAACCCTGACTGTTCGGAAGCTGGGACCCAAATTGGCTTAGAGGTACAGAAGCATTAGGAATTGGTGAGGAGGTCAAATCATAGAAGATCGGCTTTGGTCCTCCAACTAAACCAAAACTTGTTTGAGGGTTTGACTGCACACCATGGCTTAGAACTTGAATTGGATGAGATGTTGAAGCAAGGGGAGGAAGGGAGACATTTCTGGCCTCGACATCAAACTCATTGGTATCAGTGACCTCCTCATAAGTCCCATCAGCACATCAGATCACGGCAATACCACGGCTTCTCATTGCCTCTACGAACATAGAGTGTGCTGCCTCTTCTCTAGCTTTAGCGGCTTGAGCGAGTAACTGAGCCTCATGCTCTCTAACTAGAGCGGCTTCCATAGTAGCCCTCATCTCTTCCATAGATAGATCATGCATGCTTTGTTGACCCATGGCGGATGAACCCCCAGATTGAGTGGTCATACCCTTCTCTGCACTAGACATCTCTGAAATTATGGCTGCTTTGGGAATGTGTACCAAACGAGACTCAGGAGCACGAACCCAACTTGCCATCACTGCAGGGGTAAAGAGGTTGTATAAGGTGGAGGAGAGGAAATGACCATGAGATTGTATTGGAGAGGGAACAATATGGAAGGAGATGGACTCATGCAACATCTTATTAATGTTCAAGTAAAAATCGATGTCTTTTAAGTCCTAGAGACGGTTGGAAAAGGGGTAAGCCTTTATTTTCGCAATCTAGACCTCGGGGAAACCTAGGAACACATCATCCTAAAATACACCAAATGTATTGATTAAAAATTAATAATAGGCAATGATACCTAAATAAAACTGAAGCATTTATGGGACGGACGAGCAATCCCAATTTCTGGAAAAATTTGGGCAGCATAACGGGTATTCCTGAAGAACTTCAAGGAAAAATTCGGCATGGCCTCTCGTCGGTGTAAGTTGACAAAACGACATGATCTCTCGTTAAAACATGTCGTGAGAGCGACATGTCCCTACGTGAAACCATGTTGCAATGGCAACATGCCCACAAGTGCTAGGTTTTGGAATAGGTACGCAAGTCTATTAAAAATTTTGAAACAATTCATTTTAGTGTATTTGAAAATGGCGTGTCAAAAACCAACTGTTGGGTAAGCTTTAAAAGTGTGGCTCCACCTATGATGCGCTAGGGGGAAAGGTTTGACATTGGGCGCTCAAGCGTAGGCGACATACATCACCGTCCGCGATGCCGTCAATCGCACCCGAGGGTTCTAGATCTATGTGACGTAGTGTGAGAATGACTATGTTCCTTTATTTGCGAAAATGATTTTTTTGTTTTTTTTTATTGTTTGAAAAGGGGGGTGATAAAATGGAAAAACAACACACACACCCCACAGAGAACAATAATCACAATGATCATAATTTGATCATGGGGGACTGCCCCACAATCACAACCTGTATCAAAAATTCAAATCCTGCAGAAAGGCCACAACTATCGCGTGACACAGGACAGCTATGGCAAGTTCTGTCGCGTGACAGAAGGAGCCATTCCCAGAATCTGAACAAAAGAAACAGAACCATCCCCAGCCTCCAAGCCCAAAGCAATAGTTCAACAATCAAGCAACAGCACAACAAAGCAGGAAGCAAGGACAATCAAACATAGCACATAAGATGCAAACAACACATATAATGTCACAAACAAAGCACACACAAATGAATGAAATGAATGTTGAACAAGCAACGAAAGTTTGACCCATTTTGAAAAACAAGTTTCAAGTTCCCTAGCGGAGTCGCCACTGAATGTATGCTAGCCAAAAAATATAAATTTTGAGAGTCGCCATGCCGTTTTAAAGGAAACATTGAAAACCTTTTTCAAAAATAGGATTTGGGTTTGGTGGTCAGGTTACGTGTTGGGAAGAACCGAGAGTTCACCCAACACGCCTCGTCCGTAGACGAGTCTTTCTATGTTCAACATTCAAAACATTCAAACGTGTGTGCGAATTGTGTGTGACAAAATGTGTGATAAAATGCACTTTAATGCTTTGTTTTATTGATCAACTCAGGGGATTACATCTTGTGAACCATTTGATAAGGGAGGCCACATCCCAATTACATTGCTGAGAACAGGTTACAATAAGAAAATGATGGTCTCTGCAGAGTGGCTACTTGTGTCGCGTGACACAGGACTCCACATGTCCAGTTGTGTCACGTGACACAGGTTGCCCATCTGCAGAGATCTTACAGATTTGAAATACAGAATGAACAGACACCAATTCAGATCCAATCACAACACCAAATCATCTCAGAGAACCACATATCCACAATGAATTGACTAAGGGGGTGTGGATATGGGGAGATCCACACTCCCTTGGCAAACAAACCACAATTATAATGAAATCAAGCCATGAACATGAGATTAAACTAAGCAAATGAGTTAAACAGAGAGATGGCAATTGCCACTAGATAATCAAAGCAGATGGAGCTTAATTATCAAGTGGATAAATAGAAATTGTAATGAATTGATGCAATGAACAAATATGAGAAATATATGGGGAAAGGAATTCGTTACCCTTGGAGATCCACGATCTCTACACCAAGTTAGGTGTAGAGAGCTTCAACACAGCTACTAGAATGAGATTTGGATCTCAGATTGGGAGGCTAGGCCTGGATCTTCAGTTGGTTATGTGGTGTACGAAGGTTGAGAGATGAGTGAATTGAGGGGAATTGGTGTGGGTTTCTATGGAAGGAGGGGAGGGACAAGGTTCTGGATGTATTTTTCCAGGGTAACAGTAGGGAGGTGGAAAAGGGATCCAAAAATGAGAGGGGGAGGGTCCTATTTATAGGCTGCTGATGAGGGCCTGTTCTGTCGTACGACATTCTGCTTCAGTTTTCTGTGGCTCGTTGTGTCACGTGACACAACATGCCATTAACCGTTTCTGGCGCCAACTTGCCATTCTGGAACCTTCCAAGGTAATTCCTCTTAGGTCCAAAATGGTTTAATTCCTTGTAGGTCCTTTTGCCTGGAAAAATGACTTAAAAGCACTTCCTTCACAAAAACTTATAAAAAGTTTCCGAAAGCCTCGGAACGGACCGGGAATTTACCAAAACGCCCCTAGTGAAATTTTATTTCATTAAAAGGCACTTATAAAGAGTCGCGAATTTGATTGACGTACTCATAGATGGCAGCCTTGCTTTATTCTCTTGGAGAGAAATTATCTCTAGCCCATCTCTGCTACAGAAAGTTGGTATCCCAGACTTCACCTTTCCTAGGAATGAATCCCACATTCCCATTGTTCATACTGCTCCATTTCCTGGATGGGGTATCCATTTGGGAAACTACTTTGCCTCAGAATGTGGCCCTTGCAAACTGGAAGGTCGCTGTTGCAATGTCATGTTTGATGTTTATAGTATGTATCTCGCCTTTAAACTTACTTTGATTTTTTGTTTTCTTTCTTTCTTCATTTCTGACTATTCATCTTATTGTTTACAGAGTTTAGAAGCATGGACTTTTCAGAGAGGCGGGAAGCATTCTCCTGTGGCCGCCGTAAAAGACTAGCTGAGGCCAGGCAAGCCAATCAGCTCAAAACAAACTCTGAGTTGGAGATTCCAATTTCCTTCCATGGAGATGATTCTGAAGCCATTGCGCTTAAAAAAGCCAATGCGCCACTGAGAGGCAGCTGAGCCCACCAAGAAAAAGAGGAAGTCCAAGACTCTTGTGCGGCCTTCTCCCCTTCGACTAAGTGATGAAGAAGTAAATGATGAAGACCAAAACCAGAATGAAGAACAAGAGCAAGAGACTGTCCAAGAAGAGACTTTGATTGCCAATGTCGCTGAAGATGTTGAGCAAAACTTGAGTAAAGAGGGTGATTCTCGCCCATCTAAATGAGCTCGCACCTCAGACAACCCTCTGAGCTTGTCAGTGGATGAAGGAACTTCCACTAAGGTCAAGAAAACTGGCGACTTCCAAAAGGGCAGTTGGCTTCAAGAGGTCTTCCATATGCCCTCTGATGAAGATGGAATCTTTGAATTGAGTAAAGAGAAGCTAGTGCACCTATTTTGACAGGTTTTGATGTCCACTCAAGAGACCCCACCTATAGCATGATTGGGGGCAGGATTACGCTATAGCGACAAACAACAAGTCGCGGAAATTGAAGAACAAGATGTTGATCTTTCCTTGAACTATGTTGGCCTTCAAATGTGTGGAGTAAGTTTTAATGTTTCTCGCCATGTTCCCAACTTGATTCTCGCCAATTTCCTCTTCTAACTTTATTTCTTTCTAACAGATTTCAAGTACTCTCTTTGGCTTGAGGAATAAATGCCAAACACTGACTTCTGAACTAGAGGCATGTGATAAATCCCACAAGCGAGCTGTTGTTGAAAAAGAGAAGTACAAAAAGAGATGCATCCAACGGGAACAAGATTTGATTGCCTTACAAGCTGACAAGGAAAATATAGATGAAGTTGTCAAGGCTTTTGACCAATCCGAGAATGAATTGCGTAGCGAGATGAAGTCCTTGAGATTAGGACTAGTGGAGAAGAACAAGCGTATGGAAATCGAGAACGCCAAGCTAAAAAAGGAGGTCGCCCAAAATGCCCATTTGATTACTCAGCTACAAAATGATGTTATTGATGCACAATCTAAAGCTGAACAAGAATCAATGTATTATACGATAAAGCTCTTATCCATGCAATGCATGCCACGGCGGTAAGTTCAAGCGAGATCCTTGCCATTACTTCTGAGTTGATTGCCAAATGGGGCTCTGAACCTATTTACATCGACTTATGTCATTTGGGTCACAACTTGGTCCCTTATGAAGAAAATTAAATTAGCGCCCTGGCCGCAGAAGACAAACTTTTAGGCAAACCAGCTTGGGAGGCTCCTCCGATCGTCGAGAATGATGCTTTAACCTTACGGGTTGACTTAATTGAGGAGAAAAACAAGGCGCTCGCAGATGCTAATAAGACTGCTCGAGCTGCCATAGCTGCCCAATGCGAGAAACAGTCAACTCCCCCTTAAGAATTTTACTTCTTGAACAATTTTAACATTTGATTTGGATGTGTACTAAACATTTTATTTATGTCTTACGTACTTTCTGTAGTTTGATTGCCGCCGTTTGCGACTTGACTTTTGATTTGCCCTTATGAACATTTTCCTTCTACAATGTTGATGTCTTGCTTCCTTTAATTTGCTGTGAATATTTTCCTTGTATGTTTATTTTGCTTTGATAATTTATCAAAGACCCTCTTTACAACCTTTATATCTATATACACACTATTCCCTCCAAAATAGTGAGACTTATCTTTAGGCAGCCTTACTCCTTAGTGACATTTCTTGCATCTCTGCCTTTTTATGATTTTTGAAGCGACCTTTTTCCCTTTGTCCATCTTTGATTTATTCTTTCTTGTTTTGGGTGCCTAATAGGGCGGCAAACTCCCTAAGCTGTCATCATGTCTTGGGGGTGCCTAACTGTAAATGTGGGCCTCGGGATTGAACCGTTTTATAGGGTCGCCATTTCACCTCAGTTTGAAGACACCGGTTTTAATGAAAAAATGGAGTCGCCACGCCATTTTGATTTCCTCAAAACTTTGAAAAAAATGATAAGGGTCCGGAGGTTAAGTTACTCCTTGGGAAGAACGTATTGCGTTCAACCAAGGAGCCTTGCAAAAGCAAGTCTTTCTAGATCCGAAGTTTGTGCTTATTTGTGCGCTCGTGTGTGTGTGTGTGTGTTTTGAAAAGAGGAGGGGAATGTGCCAAGTTTATCTGTCGGACATATAAACCATATAAGTAGGTTATAGCTCGGGATTCCTTGGATTTGATGTTTTTGGGATTTTGATCCCGTGCTCATTTTGGACTTGTGATCATCATTACGTGACCTTTCTACCCTCCCGTTGGATTAATCAACCATGGTAGGCATAAGAGCCTTGGTATGTATTAAACCAGCGTTCTTTGGGGACTTAGTCAAATGTAATCGAGAGAGGGACACCTTTTAAGTCCAAGAATGAGACTCTTTAGAAAAGGAGGAATCTTTGCCCATCAATCCTACATCTTGAGACGATAGAGATTCGTAGGGACATTTATGTTCGTCTCAAGTGATTATCGGAGATGTCAGGGCTAAGATCCTTCCGCTTCTAAAGGGACTATGATTATGTCATTTTAATGGTGGAAACGATGTAAAGATGAAGTCTTTACACCGATCCACACCACAGAATGCTCCAAGAACCAAGGGGACTAGGGGAAGGGGTATAAAGATTGGATCTTTATACTCATCCTATGTTTTTCGTGCCTTAAAAGGCTACTAGACAATCCTCGGAGAGAGATCCATCCTTAAGGGACATGGGGGAAATGACATTTAAAGGTAAAGATTGCATTTTTAAGGTAAATAACCTAATGAACATTATTAAACTAAAGACATGAATTAAAAGGGACGATCTTTATGACTCTTCCTATGTCCTTTAAGACCTCATAAGGTGGATAATCCTTGGAAGGCTAGATCAAGGGAGGAAGATGACATAATGGAAATAAAGATTGCATTTTTATGTGAAAATAAAGGGACATCACATCATCATGTGGTGGATCTTCCCTAGAACAAGCCACATGTGGACCCTTGTTCATCTTTAGGAGAGGATTCCCAATGAATCCTTTGTGTGGGGGAAAGAGGGATATGATGATTTACATTGCAAAGATAGGAACTTTAGAGAGAATAATCAATATAAATGACAAGTAATGGAAATGTAAATGACAAACAATAAGTTAATCAATATAATAAGAGTATATCAAGAGGAAAGGAAGGAGAGATTACCAATGGTGGTTCTCTCTAACTCCTAATGGGATTTTCCTATTTAGGAATAGTTTAGGAAGGGATTTATGGAGGAAGGAGGTGGTTTTTTGAGTGTTTGAGTTTCTGGAAATTCGTGGTATTAATTTGGCAGAGTAACAGTGCTTAAAAGTTGTATCTAAAATGGGTAGAGGAGGCCTCTATTTATAGGCTGCAGTGTGCTTCCTAAAGAAGCCGCCCGGCGTTAATCTGCAGCAAATGAAGCTGCCCGGTGTTATCCTCTGTCGTGTCAATATGTTTCTAGATTCACGCAAGGTGGCAGCTAGAGGCTTCTTTCCAGCGAGGTCCTGCTTGGAATTTTAATTCCTAGCAGGTCCTTCTTCCCTTGGAAAGTTCGGAAAAGTTCCCGAATCGCCCCTGAACTTTATGAAAGTTTGGGGAATTGCCAGGAAACTTAATCGGAAGGCATGAGCCAGATTTGGGTACTTACAGAAGCCCCTCGGCAATGGTACTTGCAAGGCAAGTGGGGTTGTCGATAAAAGAATCCAATCAGGCGAACTGCCGAGATGGATTGGGATTGGGTGACCAAGGAGGTCGAGTGGTTGAACCTTTGGAAGGCTACCTATGTATCTCGGAGGAATCAAGCCATGATCGTAGTTCTGGGTCCACTGGGGAATGGCGAAGAGAAACTGGTCCCTTGCTAGGAAGATGAAAAGGAAGTGACCTAAGAGGTCGAATGGCTAGTCCTACTGGGGATATGCTAAATGAAGGGAGTGACCAATGTGGTCAGATGGCTAGACCTTTTGAAAGGCTCATGCACCACTGAGGAGTGATGAAGAAATGGGATGACCAATGTGGTCGGATGGCTGGACCTTTTAAAAGGCTAACTACGTATCCCGAAGGAATCAAGCTGTGATCGTAGTTCAGGGTTCACTAGACAGTTAGGAACATGTCTAGGATCCTGGGCCTTTGGATAATTCGGAGGCTGTCACCTGAAGAAGCTATAACGTACGTCGCTATCGCAGAGATAGAGGTAGCTAAAGCTGGAATTTGACAATTCAGAGGCTGTCACCTGAAGAAGCTATAGCCTACGTCGCTATCGTGGAGATAGAGGTAGCTAAAGCTGGAATTTGACAATTCGGAGGCTGTCACCTTAAGAAGCTATAGCTTACGTCGCTATCGCGGAGATAGAGGTAGCTAAAGCTGGAATTTGACAATTCGGAGATTGTCACCTGAAGAAGCTATAGCTTACATCGCTATCGCGGAGATAGAGGTAGCTAAAGCTTGAATTTGACAATTCGTAGGCTGTCACCCGAAGAAGCTATAGCTTACGTCGCTATCGCGGAGATAGAGGTAGCTAAAGCTAGAATTTGACAATTCGGAGGCTGTCACCTGAAGAAGCTATAGCTTACGTCGCTATCGCGGAGATAGAGGTAGCTAAAGCTGGAATTTGACAATTCGGAGGCTGTCACCTGAAGAAGTTATAGCTTGCGTTGCTATCGCGGAGATAGAGGTAGCTAAAGCTGGATTTTGACAATTCGGAGGATGTCACCTGAAGAAGCTATAGCTTGCGTCGCTATCGCGGAGATAGAGGTAGCTAAAGCTGAATTTTGACAATTCAAAGGCTGTCACCTGAAGAAGCTATAGCTTACGTCGCTATCGCACAGATAGAGGTAGCTAAAGCTGGAATTTGACAATTCGGAGGCTGTCACCTGACGTTATCCCATTTGGCGATAACGGAGATTTCCCGGAGGAGATGTTATCCCATTTGGCAATAACGGGAGATTTTCCGGAGGAGACGTTATCCCATTTGGCAATAACGGAGGATTTCCCGGAGGAGACGTTATTCCATTTTTGCGATAACGAAAGGTTTCCCGAAGGAGAAGTTATCCCATTTGGTGATAACGGAGGATTTCCCAGAGGAGACGTTATCCTACTTGGCGATAACGGAGGATTTCCCGAAGGAGACGTTATCCCATTTGGCGATAACGAAAGGATTTTTCGGAGGATACGTTATTCCATTTAGCAATAACGGAAGGATTTCTCGGAGGAGACGTTATCCCATTTGGCGATAACAGAAGGATTTCTCGGAGGATACGTTATCCCATTTGGCGATAACAGAAGGTTTTCCCGGGGGAGACGTTATCCCATTTGGCGATAACGGAAGGTTTTCCCAGAGGAGACGTTATCCCATTTGGCGATAACGGAGGATTTCTCGGAGGAGACGTTATCCCATTTGGCGATAACGGAGATTTTGAGAGACAACGTTATTTCATTTGGAGATAACGGGAAATTTTTTGAGAAAACGTTATTCCATTTGGAGATAACGGAAATTTTTTGAGAAAACGTTATTCCATTTGGAGATAATGGAAAATTTTGAGAAAACTCTATTCCATTTGGAGATAACGGAAATTCTTGGGAGAAAACGTTACTCCATTTGGAGATAACGAAACTTTTTGGGAAAAAAGCGTTATTCCATTTGGAGATAACGGGAAATTCTTGGTTAAATGGAAAGTCCAGGGGAAAAAATTTAAATTCAGTCTGAGGCGAATGAAGCCGCCCGGCATGAGATGGGGAAAAAGAAGTCGTCCGTCTAGAATCCTAATTTCACCAGATTATTTAAATAGAAGGAGAATGGGCGGCAGCGCCATTGTTGCTGTTGTTCTTGCGAGGAGAGAGGAGAGAAAAGAGGGAAAAAACCAAGGCTTTCGAATCTCTAGCTCCCTATTGCTTTGAAATGGACTTAGAAGGAAATATCTTGCCTCGTCAAGCGCTTCGGACTTTATCACAAGTAGCGAGGATGAGGCAGAGGGAGTTTGTTAGGACCAAGCGGAAGTATGACTTCGCGGCGCCCTCTTCTGAGTTCTATCCCGATAAAAGGGAGCACAAGTCTATGAAACCTCAATCGATTAGGGTAAGCACTCTCGATTTACTTGATTTCATCGATTTTGATTGATTTTTTTTATTTATTAGGGCTAGACTTGAATTTTGGGAATTTTTGGATTTTTCTTGTGATTTTGTTGATGATTTTATGGATTTGACAATTGACCAGCGGGGCTAAGGATATGGATAATCATGCATGTGCAATTTATTCGAAGAAATATGAGAATGACTCATTTTTTGAAAATAAAGTGAGAAAAATAATGCCTAAAATGTGATGGAGTTCTTGAATGTGCTAGAACTAGGTCAACTTCTGATCATGGATGTGAAAACAAGATTTTGGACGATGAAAATGATTCATGCATTCCATTTTGAAAGATTAAAACCTATATACAAAGAATTTTTTGAAAACTGGAATTTTTGTGCTTGGGAGGGCATGTGCTCGGGGTGACGTGTTTCAAATGATGAAAGACACGTGTTCTAGGCAAATGATGCTAGAAAACTTCTTATGAATACTTTTCTTTGGCACTATGTGCATTATTTTGTGCATGTATGCATGCTTCTGAGATAAGCTGAAGGACTAACGTGCTTTTGTTGTGCTTACCTACAGGAGAGAAAATCACGAGGACCCGCTGAGATAGCGGTGAAGTTGTAGGCGAGGATGCCCGACTTTGAGAAGGATGGCCACAATCCTAGGCAGCTAGTGGTGGCGACGGGTCTCCATTCTTTTTTCGAGGCTATTAGCCAAGGCATTCACGTGACCTCCAAGAGCAAGGGGCTGGTCCAAGCTCTTTCTGAGTTTTGGTGGGACACTACTCACAGCTTCCATCTGGGCTGGGGAGAGGTCATAGTGACTCCCGCTGACTTTACAGCTATTACTGGCCTGAGGTTCACTGATCGGCCTGTGACCTGGAGGGATCACATTTCTGAGGCTGAGTTCAGGGATTATGTGGGGTTTAACCTTCGTCTGAAGGGGCTAAGTATGGAGACTCGATTTGTTGAGGTTTTGAGGTGTATGGAGGGTTTTGCAGCTAATTAGGTGACTGTCCACCAACTCGCGAGAGCTTTCTTGTGGTTGACTCTATCTGTCACCATTTTTTCCAATTCTGGGACGTTGGCGATGGTTTGTCTATTGGATTCTTTAGTTGATTTGGCTACGGTTGGGGAGGTCTCTTGGGGTGAGGCCGGATTGGCGGAGCTTTAATTCTCTCTGGATTTGTACAACCGGAACAAGGCTGCTTCGATGGACTTCTTTTCTTTTGCTCTGGAGGTATTCTTGTTCTCTTTCTCTCTTTTCCTTTTGTTCTCAATATTTTATGAGAGAAATGACCCTTCTGTTAGGAGATGCACGTCTGGTTTTGCGAGTTGATTGGGTTCTTTCCTTGGAACCAGCAGAGTGATCCCGCTATCTTCCCGGCTAAGGTGCGCTGGAGAGGCGAGGCTAGGGACAAGTTCACTGGGAAGACCCGGATCATCTTTGACTATAAGATGGTGAAGCTGTTGGGTTTTACGGGTCCATGCACAGCGGAATTTAAGCATTAAAAACATAAAACCCAAGAAGCCCTAGGATTCGTTCTATACAATTAACTTGAAAACTATGAGATAGATATAACCAACCTTGAACGCTTTTCGTTCTTGAGCTATCGAACGATTTAATTATGTGATTTCGAATCACAAACTTCGTTCTTAAACTTGCTTGAACTCTAGGTCTTGATCGATGAACGAGCAAAGACCCTCTTTCGGTATCCACACCTTTGAATGAATCCAAGAACAATTTCTTGAAGATTGCTAGATCCTATAAAACCTTGGAATAATATTGAGAATATGTTTGTGAATTTCTATTGAGAATTTCGGCTAGCTTTCTTGGGTTGACAGACGTTCATATTTATAGTACATTAGTATAGAATATGAATCCTAATCAAATTAGGAAAGGATTACACAAACCGCCTCAGTGGCTTGTTGTGTCGCACGACCAGACACAGCACATGGCCTGTTCTGTCGCACGGCCTAACAAGGCCAGTGAGGAGTTTTCTCAATCATTCTTCCAATGGTTTAATCAATTCATTCTAGTTGTGTGTGACCCAATAGGATTACATTATGTTGGCAATGAGTTTGATCATATTTACCCTCATAAGACATAAGCGGACTCTAGCAAGCCATTATGTCTACCCAAATAATGTAACGTAAGAGTTCACGTTTCCAATGGTGCACTTCCATTTCTCCCTTTGTCTCACGATTTTATATTGAACACAAGTCATGGTCCTCGTCAACTTGTCTTTGTTCAATGCTTTCTCGATCTTGAGTATAATGATAGTTCCAATCATATTGGGGTACGGCCATACACTTTCATCATTATTACTCATTGAAGGGCCCAAGCAAAACATCTCTCTTCCGAGGGACAAATTCCATCTTGACTTATCATCCTTCCCATCATGAATCCGATCATGCCAAAGATAGCCTTTATAGATATCGTGTTAAGATACCGTTTGACTAAAATCAAACATGACTTTCATCATATGTAAGGTCATGATAATCTCAGGTCTAGGGACTAAATGAAGTAACCTTATGAGATTTAATTATGACATTTGACCATGACATAAATCTCATGCGGGTCAAGTCCAGTCACTTGTTCTCTAAAAATTACCCATAATTTCAATGTGCATCTCTATGCATATAATTATCGTATGATTATCCATTGACAATTATACTAATTATTCTCTTAATAATTAGGGACGGAGATTATTATAAACAAATATACAAAACATATAATAATCAAAATGATAAACATCTCATATAATAATAAATAATGTCAACACATAAGTCTATCAATCATAGGCCTAGGGCATAACACTAACAGTCTCCCACTTGCACTAGGCCCAATCTACCATGTATCGAATACCCATGGACCTAACATGACCATCATGCTTAGCTTGCGGGAGAGCCTTAGTTAATGGGTCCGCCACGTTGTCATCAGTGTTTACTCTGCATATCTTTACGTCTTCCCTTTCACATATCTCTCGGATAATGTGGAAATGTCGAAGTATATGTTTGGATCTCTGGTGCGACCTTGGTTCCTTTGCTTGTGCAATGGAACCATTGTTGTCACAATAAAGTTCAATAGGGTCTCTGATGCTTGGAACGACTTCCAAATCACTAATGAACTTTTTGATCCAAACTGCTTCCTTAGCTGCATCGGATGCCGCTATGTACTCAGCTTCGGTTGTAGAATCAGCGACGGTACTTTGCTTGGAACTTTTCCAACTCACAGTGCCTCCATTAAGCGTAAACAAAAATCCAGGCTACGATACGAAATCATCTTTGTCGGTTTGGAAGCTAGCATCTGTGTAGCCTTTTACTACAAGATCTTCTTCCATTCCTCCAAAGACCAAGAATACATCCTTAGTTCTTCGTAAGTACTTAAGGATATTCTTGACTGCTATCCAATGTGGTTCGTCGGGATCAGATTGGTACCTACTCGTCATGCTTAGAGCACACGAGACATCGGGTCTAGTACATAACATAGCATACATGATAGACCCAATTGCCGAAGCATATGGAATACCATTCATTCTCTTTCGCTCATCATTAGTCTTAGGACTTTGATTCTTGCTAAGAGATATACCATATAACATTGGCAAGTTTCCCCTTTTTGAATTTTCCATTTGGAATCTTCTGAGAACCTTGTCAATGTAAGTACTTTGACTTAAACCAATCATCCTCTTGGGTCTATCTCTATAGATCTTGATACCAAGGATATATGCAGCTTCGCCCATATCTTTTATTGAAAAGCACTTTCCCAACCAAGACTTGACAGTCTGTAGTGCAGGAATGTCATTTCTAATGAGTAAGATATCGTCGACATATAACACCAAAAATAATGCTACTCTCCCACTAATTTTCTTGTATACACAAGGTTCATCTTCGTTTTTGATAAAGCCAAACTCCTTGATTGCTTCATCAAAACGTAGATTCCAACTCCTAGAAGCTTGCTTCAATCCATAAATGGATTTCTGCAACTTACACACCTTGTTAGAATTTTCTGGACTAACAAAACCTTTAGGTTGTATCATGTATACATCCTCAAGTAACTTCCCATTTAGAAAGCTATTTTGACATCCATTTGCCATATTTCATAGTCATAATATGCGGCTATGGCAATTAAAATTCTAATTGACTTAAGCATAGCTATAGGCGAAAAGGTTTCATCATAGTCGATGCCATGAATCTGCCTATATCCCTTAGCTACAAGCCTAGCCTTATAGGTGTGCACCTTCCCATCCATGTCGGTCTTCTTCTTGAAGACCCACTTGCACCCTATGGTTTTTACACCTTCGGGTGGATCAATCAAGTTCCAAACTTGATTATCAGTCATGGATTGTAATTCGGACTTCATGGCCTCTTGCCATTTTTCCGAATCAGGAGCGGACATCGCTTCTTGATAGCAAGTAGGTTCATCGTTTTCGATTAACTCTACTTCATCACTTTCCGTAACGAGAAATCCATATCTCTCGGGTTCGGATCGTGACCTACCACTTCGGCGAAGAACTTGTGCATCTTGAACCGGTTCCACAACTGTTTGTGAACTTGGTTCAGTCTCTACCATTGGTTCAATGTTGTTTTCGGATTCTCGAATTTCTTCGAGATCTATTTTACTCCCACTGGTTCCTTTGCGAAGAAACTCCTTTTCTAAGAAAGTACCATTTCGAGCAACAAACACTTTGTTCTCGTTTCGGTTGTAGAAATAGTATCCTTTGGTTTCCTTAGGATAACCCACGAAAACACATTTATCAGACTTAGGTGCTAGCTTGTCAGAAGTTAACTTCTTGACATATGCATCGCAACCCCAAATCTTCATGAAAGACAAACTAGGTTTTCTTCCATGCCACATCTCATATGGGGTCTTTTGAACCGATTTGGTAGGAACTCTGTTTATAGTGAAAGCAAAGCTTTCTAGTGCATGTCCCCAAAAGGATAAAGGAAGCTCAACTTGACTCATCATAGAACGAACCATGTCCAACAAAGTTCTATTCCTCCTCTCAGACACACCATTCCATTGTGGTGTTCCGGGTGGAGAGAGTTCTGAAACGATCCACAACTCTTAAGATGGTTGTCAAATTCTTGGCTCAAATATTCACCACCTCGATCAGATCGAAGTACCTTAATAGTTTTGCCAAGTTGATTTAGCACCTCATTTTGAAATATTCGAAATATCTCAAACGATTCACTTTTATGTTTCATTAGATAAACATATCCAAATCTACTATAATCATCAGTGAATGTTATGAAGTACCGAAATCCTCCCCTAGCATCGCTACTCATAGGCCCACATACATTGGTATGTATGAGTCCTAATAAGTCGCCCGCCCTTTCACCGGTTTTGGTAAATGGGTCCTTGGTCATCTTGCCAAGTAAACAAGATTCGCATGTCTCATAAGATTCATAATCATATGAGTCTAAAAATCCATCTTTGTGGAGTTTAGAAATGCGTTTCTCGTTTATATAGCCAAGACGACAATGCCATAAGTAAGTGTGGTTTACATCATTGGGTTTAGATCTCTTGTTAATGTTATAGACATCATTATCACGATTTTCAACATCAAGAATATAAAGGCCATTGAATGAAACGGAAGATAATAATGCATATCACTCTTGTGAATGGAAAATTTCTTATCACATATAAGAAAATTAAAACCTTCATTATCCAAACATGAAATCGAAATAATATTCCTACTTAAAGCTGGAACGTAATAACAATTTTTCAAAACAAGTATTAGTCCACTAGGTAAAGTAACTTCATAAGTTCCTACGGTTAATGCAGCAACTCTTGCTCCATTCCCCACACGTAGGTCCACTTCACCTTCCTTAAGCATCCATCTGTTCTTTAGACCCTGCACATTTAAACAAATGTGAGTTCCACATCCGGTATCCAATACCCAAGAACTAGAAGTAGATAGGAATATATCTATAACAAAGATACACAAGTCGAAGCAACTCCTTTGCTCTTCTTCAGTGCTTCCTTGTATTTTGCGCAGTTTCTCCTCCAATGTCCAATCTCATTGCAATGGAAGCAGACTGCGTCCTCTTGGGACTTGGGATTAGCCTCTTTAGGCTTGGAAGCCTCTTTGGGTTTGGCAACTTTTGCCTTAGGATTGGCAACCTTTGCTTTTCCTTTACCCTTGAAACCCTTCCCCTTGTTAACCATCAGCACTTGGTCGATTTTCTTCTCGACAATATTGGTTTCCGCAGTGTTCAACATTTGAACTAACTCGGAAAGGTTTTTATTCATTCCACCCATGTTATATTGCATTATGAAATTACTAAAACTTTTGGGTAATGAATTCAATATTATGTCGATAGCCAACTCTTGGCTAATTGGAAAACCGAGCCTTTCAAGATGCTCAATGTGGCCCTTCAACTTAAGAGCATGGGGACCAACAGCTTGTCCTTCACTCATCTTGCATGAGGTCAAGACCGTAACTGTGTTGTACCTTCTTGCCTAGCTTGTACTTGGAACATTTCCATCAGTCGATTGTTTAAGTCAACTGTCCCCAAGTGCTCAAGATCCTTCTGAAGGTTCTTGCACATGGCGGAGAGCATGAGGCAACCAACATCTGTAGAGTCACGCTTGTGCTTCAGATATTGATCCCTCACTGCCCTAGTAGCATTGGCAGCAGGTTCAGGTGGAATAGGTTCTTCGAGAACGTACAGTTTTTCCTCTTGCTTGAGAACAATTCTCAAACTACGGATCCAATCCATATAGTTTGTACCATTCTCTTCCAACTTTTCCTTCTCAAGGACAGATCGCAGTGAAAAGTGATTATTGTTTGATGCCATTTATTCTACAAAAAGATATACATAAAATATGAACACATATAAGTAAACATATTATATGAAAAGTATAATGTATTTATATAAAATGCTCCCACTAAATTATACACCTTCAAATGCAAATAAGCATAATATACATTTAATGGGCTAAGATCCAACTTTAATTCAATTTCAAGTTTGCTATGGCAAACCGCTCAAAATTAAATTAATTAGGTAGAAAACATCAATCATATCACATATATGACTCTTAGATATTTTATGAGATTTATTCAAGACATCATATATCTAGGCATATTTTAATCTCATGTTATGCCTTGAGTCCAAAACCATTTTGATGACCCAATTAAGTTCATTCACTTTAAACGTATAGGAACCACCATTTCCTTATCTTGCTCGCATTCAAATAGAATCAAAGCACCTTGCTATGGAAAGCCCACCCAAAACTATCTGAATGGTCTCAAGTGTTTTAATCATGAATTGGCATAAAGAACTTAAAAGTTAAATGAAGGTTCTTTAAGGTAGATTATAAGCATATCGCCAAAGATAGTCATAATCGTGCACTGTGTAAGTTCCCAGGAAGATAGGTGAGCCACAAGGACTACTTAAGTACCAACTCTTCCTTAGACAGAACTCTCCTAGACATGCACAATCGAAATCGCCCGATTTGGCAACATAATCACTACCTTTTATAAACAATCAGTTTCCTTTTAAATTTCGCGTAATTATGACTTGTTTCCATAAACAATCATAAAATCCAAAATTTTAATGTCTAAATCTAAACATATTAGGAAACTATAATGCAATGTTTCAACTAAACATAAAATTTCTTAGCACGTAAGAACAAGTAAAACATGTATCGCAATAATTATTAAAATCATATTTTAATCAACTAAGCATGCATAAACAGTGAATTAATCTAGTATAGCCCTATAAACTCAATTTTATAGCATCCAGATTAACACATAAACATATCAGATTGTAAACAGATTCATAGATTGACCAGATTGTTCATCAAACTGATACAGCCCAGATTGGGCTAGAAGTGTCGCGTGACAGAAGCAAGTTCTGTCACAAGACAGAAGCTAGTTCTGTCGCGTGACACAAGATGACTGTTTTCCAGATTTCCAGAATTCAATCAATTCTAAATCACAGAACAATTAAATCATGCAAATGATTTTTGAACAGATTTAATTCAATATCATTAGAACACGACTTAGGCATATTGTTTCAAAAACAATTAATCTATCGCATACAAAACATGCAAAAGAACACATAAACGATTTTATATTACTTTTCTAGCATGTTAATTCAAACTTAATCATACGAACGGGGCTCTGATACCACTGTTGGATTTTACGGGTCCATGCGCAGCGGAATTTAAGCATTAAAAACATAAAACCCAAGAAGCCCTAGGATTCGTTCTATACAATTAACTTGAAAACTATGAGATAGATATAACCAACCTTGAACACTTTCCGTTCTTGAGCTATCGAACGATTTGATTATGTTATTTCGAAACACAAACTTCGTTCTTCAACTTGCTTGAACTCTAGGTCTTGATCGATGAACGAGCGAAGACCCTCTTTCGGTATCCACACCTTTGAATGAATCCAAGAACAATTTCTTGAAGATTGCTAGATCCTATAAAACCTTGGAATAATATTGAGAATATGTTTGTGAATTTCTATTGAGAATTTCGGCTAGATTTCTTGGGTTGACAGACGTTCATATTTATAGTACATTAGTATAGAATATGAATCCTAATCAAATTAGAAAAGGATTCTGTCAAACCGCCTCAGTGGCTTGTTGTGTCGCACGACCAGACACAGTACATGGCCTGTTCTGTCGCACGGCCTAACAAGGCCAGTGAGGAGTTTTCTCAATCATTCTTCCAATGGTTTAATCAATTCATTCTAGTTGTGTGTGACCCAATAGGATTACATTATGTTGGCAATGAGTTCGATCATATCGACCCTCATAAGACATAAGCGGACTCTAGCAAGCCATTATGTCTACCCAAATAATGTAACGTAAGAGTTCACATTTCCAATGGTGCACTTCCATTTCTCCCTTTGTCTCACGATGTTATATTGAACACAAGTCATGGTCCTCGTCAACTTGTCTTTGTTCAATGCTTTCTCGATCTTGAGTATAATGATAGTTCCAATCATATTGGGGTACGGCCATACACTTTCATCATTATCACTCATCGAGGGGCCCAAGCAAAACATCTCTCTTCCGAGGGACAAATTCCATCTTGACTTATCATCCTTCCCATCGTGAATCCGATCATGCCAAAGATAGCCTTTATAGATATCGTGTTAAGATATCGTGTTAAGATACCGTTTGACTAAAATCAACTTTCACAACCGTGGGTAAAAAGTTTCTATCTTCCAAAAATTGATACACTCCAAACTCCTTGAATTGAGTCACATACATATTTCTTTCATTTAGAATTTTCTTCTCAGAATCTTGAACCCACTTATCCAAGCTAGATTCACTATAAAATTCCTCGGAAAGAAATGGACGTTCATAATATCCAAAAGACTCATAATCTGATCTGGAATCTTGAGAGGGAGTAGGAGTGTTTACCTGAGGCCATGAAATAGGAGAATACGAAGGAGAACTTGACTGGGCTTTGGTCTTGGCAGCAGGTGTTGCTTCAGGTGTTGCCATTGGATTGGCAACACTTGGGGCGACACTGGCAGAAATTTTCTGTTTCTTGACAATCCGGGACTGAGCTTCAGCAAGGGTTTCCTCATCTTCCAACCAAGCTTCCTCATCCTCATCAGAAGATGACGAGGGCTCCTTAGTTTCTTTAAAAATTGGGTCTGAATTTTCCTCGGACGAAATGTTGAGCGAAGAACTCGAGCTATCCTCCACATTGACAGGATCATCAGCCATGTTGGAAGGTATCTTAGACCTGAACAACGTCTTGATCCTTTCAGATTGACGACGCACACCACCCCGAAATGATGAAGAGGCATCAACCGCCTTTCTATTTTTGGATTTCTTTTGAGGGGCGAAGGTGAGTTCTACGGAGGGGGTAGTTTCAGGAAGGCTTATAGGAATGGGAATTTGAGGAGGATTGTACACTACTAGAAACAGCCCTATTACCGACGGAATTTTACCGACGGACAACGTCTGTCGGTAATACCGACGGACATAAAAGGGTTACCGACGGAAAAATAATTTTCATTTGCCGGGTTTTTTTTTTAAATTTTCATTTTGGTCCGTCGGTAATGCTATTATTTCCGTCGGTAAAAACTGCAGTCGGCAATACCGACGGACGGAGTCCGTCGGTAATAATACGTATAAATACAATCCCTACGCCTTCTCCGGTCATTTAGGTCTAAATTAAAATCAAGAACACAGCACCAAGCAGCGCCGTTGCCCCCGTTCTCCGGTCATTCCGTCGTCGTCTCTCACCGGTGAGGTTAGTAATTCTCTCTCTCCCTCGTTTTCTCTATCTCTCTCTCTCTCTCATTAAATCCTTAAAAATCACTTCCAGCGCCGTTGATTCGCCGTTGCCGTTGCCCTTCCAGCTCCGTTGCCGTCGTCGTCCGCCCTCCCTCCGTTCAACCTCCGCCATTTAAAATCACTCATGGTAAATTCAATTGGGCAACTGAATTTTTTTTTGTTTGCTACTTGAAGTGAGTATTTGACAATCCCATTTGGAATTAAAATGCTAGCAATGTTGGGTACTTATAATTGAAATTATTTGAATGCTTGGTTCTACTCTTTAGTTTCTATTACTCTTATTTGCTTTACATGCATTTCCAGGATCCACAGTTCATGAGGTTTGTTAGACTTTATGTATTTTGCCTATAATGCCTTTTTCAAAGCCTGATTTACAGTCTTAGAACTTTAGAGTAGAAGGCAGTTCTCAATAATGAAATATTGGCAGATATTTGTAGTTGCTTTGGTCATGAATTGTGATTAAAGTGTATTGTGTAATTGGGTCTAGAAAACATTGAGAGTAAAGCATCATTTATGTCAAAATTGTGTATGATTGGCACTCTTAGTCTTAGGGTTCTCTGTTTTTAAGAAATACCTATCTGAAGACAGAAATTTTTGGGGTCTATAAAATCAATTATTATTATTTAATTTTATGGTTATAGTTATTAATATATCATTATCATATTTCTCCTACAACTATTATTTTTATTAGTATTGTTATGATTATCATTAGCTGCTGAGGGGCCAACAATGTAATTAAGCTAACTCAACCCTTCACATCTTGCTACTTATTATAATTCGTTATTTTTGGCATTTCACTCGACTTTTCAAAGTGACAAGTTTATATTATTTTGGCATTCCACTCATTCCATTTCCTTTTGGATTAAAGTTTTATACATAACATGCTTTTACCCTTTTTTTAAACATTTTTTATTTACTTAAACATAATAGCAAGATTTTCGGGATTCCAACACTCGATTTATCTCTCTCACTTTCTCTCTCTCTCATTTGTCACAGCCATTCACCGACGTTGCCGCCGTTTGCTGCCGTTGCCGCCGATTCTTTCCTAATTTCTGGTAAGGATTTCTCCTTTCTATTTCTCAAACACCATCACAAGATTTCTCAAAGGACTTCAGATAGCATATTAATTTAGGCTCAGTTTTATGTTTGATTGTAATATAGATAATAGAATATGTGCTTATTGTTATGAGCTATTTGGTCTGTTTGTATCCTCTGTGCAAACTGTAACCATTGTTTATCCGGACAAGGATTTGTGATTGTTTTTATAAATGTTTATATGCTTCATGTCCATCTTTGTTCTTAATTTGTATTAGATGGCTTGTGTAAAGTCAAAGGGGGAGTGAGGGGGGTGAATGTCTAAAATTAATAAATAAAAAATAAAAATAAAAAAAATTAAATAAAAAAATAATTAAAAAAAATGAAATAAAAAATAAAATAAAAATAAATAAAAAAACAAAATAAATAAATAAATAAAATAAATAAATAATAATAAAATAATAATAATAAATAATAATAATAATAATAATAATAAATATAATAATAAAAAAAAACAAAATAAATAAATAAATAAAATAAATAAATAAATAATAATAAAATAATAATAATAATAATAAATAATAATAATAATAATAACACTAATAAAATATAATAATAAAAAATAAAATAAAAAATAAAAAATAAAAAATAAAAAATAAAAATAAAAATATACATATATGTATATATATAAATAAGATGAGAGCCTTTCTCACCACGCCTATCAAAATCCGTCCATCTTTGATCAAAAAGATAGAGCAAATAAGTTCTCCACTGTTTGAGCAAAGGATTTTCTCGTTTAATAAGAGTTTTTCAGCTTTCACTGTCCTCTTCTCTCTAAGGATCTTAAACATCACAGCCCATGTTCTTGTCGTTTTCTCTTCGGGTGGTATACGGTCACAAGTAAAAACAAGGTAACAAGATAACACCGGTGAAGAGAAAATCGAACTTTCCTCCAATTTTTCAATCTCTACCTTCCATTTACCCAAGATCTGATTGCGAGAATCTTCCTCATGAGCATGAAAGCCGGCGGTGTTGCTCTCAATCTCATGGTTGCTTCGCAAAACATGCAAAGCAACCGTGAGATTGAGGGCAACACCACCACTTTCAAGCTCATGAGGAAGATTCTCGCAATCAGATCTTGGGTAAATGGAAGGTGGAGATTGAAAAATTGGAGGAAAGCTCTGTTTTCTCTTCACCGGTGTTATACTGTTACCTTGTTTTTACTTGTGACCGTATACCACCAATGAAGAGTAAAACAGGCACTGTCAAGAACATGGCTGTGATGTTTGAGATCCTTAGAGAGGAGGACAGTGAAACTGAAAAAACCTATATTAAACAGAAAATCATTTGCTCAAACAGTCGAGAACTTGTTTGCTTTGTCTTTCTTGGTCTAAGCTGAGATAGGGTTTTGATAGTTGTGGATGATAACGACTCTCATCTTGTTTATTGATCAAAATTATGCATGTTATGGTAATGAATAAAAATAAAAATTATGCACGATTATATGATTTGTAAATATCATTATTGTCTATTAAAATTGCTTGATTTTCGATTATAAAGCAAGTAGACAAAGTGATATTTGCAATTCATACGTGTATTTCGGGATGGGATAGAAGCCGACCCCAATTCTAAACCTAATGGACATGAATTGTCCTTTCACCCTAGAGAATGATATACTTAACAACAAAGAATTAAATATTAATATTTAAAATTATTCACATCCACCTAAACCGACTACCGAGACCAATTTGTGTTGAAAATTCTGAAAATTCCGATGTTCCGCCGGTGTGAATTAGGGTTAGGGTTTGATATCAATAAACCTAAATGAAGTGTCTTTTTATTTGTATATATATTGATATATTGTTTTTATTTGTATATATAATATACTAGTTTAGATATGTCGGATCGAGGTGGCAATCGTTCAAAGAGAGGGAAGGTTGCGGGTTTTGTCCATCGTCTTGTTTCACCAAGGACAGGAGGGAGGGGCTCTACGTCTGGTTCAGGACGTAGTGATGATGATTTGAGCAGTCAAGGTAATGTAAGCTCTAGTGTTCCAGTTAGTGAACCATCCGGACGGATTAATTTGGATGCAATTATTAATGAGGAAGGAAAAATGGAAATATCTATCTCTCCCAGTGGCCAGTAAGTATTATTTAATTGTAAATGTCATATATATAATGTTTACATTTTATTATTGTCTTTTTATTTGTATATATATTGATATATTGTTTTTCAATTAATATCTTATAGGTTTATACATGGTGGTTGTCAAGATCCTGCTAGATGGTTTGGGGATTTATTCAGTGGGTATAATTTTGAGGAATTTTATCCCACCCCAAAGTCAATATCAAAAGATGTGTACGCTATCTGGTATTGCCAGTTTCGGGTAAAATTACTTAATTCTCTTTTCTTTGTAAAGTTTGTAGACTATTCCCTTGTTTATTTAACTACTTTTACTATTTTTGTAGCACATATATTCATGCCCTGGGTTTACCGACGTTCAAATTGAGGCGGCTTTCAAGAAATTGGTTGCTAAGCGGTACGCTGGGAAAGTGTACGACATGAAAAGAAAGTGGCTAAATGATGGTTTGCCTCCGCCTAATTTCTCCACTAGTGCGTGGGAGCAAAGTGGGAAGCCTATTGGAGCAAAGGAGAAATTTCAAAAAAAAATCGAAATTGCAAAGAAGAATAGGAACTCACGAGGGGCGGGGAGTGTGCACACCGGAGGATCAATTAACTTCAATGAGACTTGGTCCGTAATGGTAAACTTACTTCATTTATTATCCGTTTGTAAATTAAGCAATACTCTATTTGATTCATATATTGTTATTATTTGATAGGCTTTTTAAAGTTTTAATTTTTATATGTTAAGCGTAAGAAACACGGAGATGATGAGGCCGATCCGCCGCCGTATTTACGGCTACACATACCGCGGAGGCCGCCGATGGCTCAGGGGCCACAATGGGTCAACCCTTATTACCAGACCCTTTATGTAAGTGTTAATAGTATTTTCTATTAGTAAATTATATATTTTCTATTAGTAAATTATAAATTATTTAGTTAAAGAAATATTATTTTCTACCATAGTGTATAATGTATTTTTTTTTTCAGGAAGAGTATGATAGGCGGGCTCGTGAGGAGGCTATTGAAGAAGGAAGTTTGGCTCCTGAGAGCACCGAGCGGCCCGCCTTTCGTGAAAAGCTTTGGGCGGCCATTGTCCTCCGAGACAAGCAACCAAAGGGAGACCGCTTGCCTGGATTCGGAGGACATGGTGCGGGGTATTTTAACATGCCATTCCGCAGCCCTACTACGCAATACTTTTCATCTTCTTCCTCCGGCGGCAGTCATCATGTGGATCAAGAAGCGTTTGATGATCGGGTCAATAGAGAGGTTGAGAGGCGAGTGGAGCAGATCCAGAGCCAGGTGCAGGCCCAGGTGCAGACCCAAATACAGACCTAGGTGGAGGCCCAGGTGCAGAGTATATTGGAGCAACAGCTTGAGCAGCGCATGAAACAATACTTGGCTACCATGAATTTGCAACCACAGCCACAGCCACGTAATAGCGGTAATGCTTCTGATGAGTCAGTCGGTCAATACCTTAGGCGAAGTGGCGGTGGTAGCGGTAGCGGTAGCGGTAGCGGCAGCGCTCGTGGTCGGGGTCGTGGTAGTTAAACATTCATTTTATTGGGCATGTAATGTAAACAAATATATTTTGTTTCCCTTTCCCTTTCCCTTCCCTTTTCCCCAAGCGAAACAATTTCCTTTTGCCCTTTTCCCCTTTCCCTTTCCCCTTTTCCCCTTTCCCCTTTCCCCTTTCGCTTTAGGTTGTTTGATACAGTTTCACTTTATTTGATGTTCAAACAAAACATTTTCCCTTCCCCTTTTCCCTTTCCCATTACCCCTTATCCCTTTCCCAATACCCTTTTTCCCTTTGTTTGTAGGTTGTTTGTGTTTCTTTTATGTTGGAATTTGTTTAAAACAGGTTTGACAGGTTTACAGGTGGTTTAATAATAAAATAGAATTTTTTTAAAAAAATCTGGTCAAATTACTGACGGATATTTCCGTCGGTAAATAATTAAAAAACAAAAAATAAAATTAATTACCGACGGAAATTTCCGCCGGCAAAGTTCCAGCTTACCGACGGACATATCCGCCGAAAATGTTTCAAATTGCCGTCGGACATATCCGCCGGTAAATATTAATTTTTCCGACGGATTTAACCGTCGGTAAGTGTTTTTAATATTTTATTATTTTAATATTTACCGACGGAAATGTCCGTCGATAACCTCCGGCAATGGCTCCGGCAAACCGGCCGGCGTACCTGCTTTCCGACGGACAATTTCCGACGGAATTTTCTGTTTTCCGATGGACTATCCGCCGGTATCACCGACGAAAATGGTCCGTCGGTATTACCAACGAATTATTTCCGACGGACTATTTTCGTCGGTAATGTCCATTTACCGACGGATATGGAGAATTACCGACGGAAATTTCCGTCGGTAAGAGGCCTGATTCTAGTAGTGGCGTAGACAACAATGTCTAAAGATGGTGAGGTTGAGGGTGTGGCCGATAATGTCGCAGGATATATTTCCATGGGAACGGCGACATTGGAGGCGACACTTGAGGGGGCTAAGGGCGAAATCTCCATGGGGGAAGAAATTTGGGAAGAATTTTTGGGACTGGCCATAGAGGATCGAAGGAAAAAACGAGGAAGAAAGAGGAACAGGGAAAGGGTTTGGTTACCGCCTAGAGAGAGAGAGAGATACGAAGAGAGAGAGAGAGAGAGAGGGTTTAGTGAGGAGGGGTTTTGATGAGAGAATAAAGAGGGTAATTAAGTTGATTTGACAAGTTCAAATTAATTTAAAAATTCTTTTATCCAAAACACATCCAACAAACTCAACCAATGTTATCCGTCATTTTGACAAAAAACATTTTTTTAAAATATTATAACTAAACATAATTTTAGCAATATCCATAAAATTGTGTTTTTCAAAATTCAAGGAGATGAATTTTAAAAAATAGATATTTCTAAATTATAATTAGTTAGGACAAAAATAAATATTATTGCTAAAAACCTTTTAAATTTCACAAACTCTAAATATAAGGAAATAGACTTTTTGAAATTTAAAATTTAATTAACAAAAACAAAAATAAAAAATAAAAAATAATGTAGCATCTACTAATGTGTTACTAGCAATGTTGCGTGACACACAAGGCAACATTTTAAATAAAATCCCCTTGATATTTTTTTTTCAACATATATAAATTATCATTCCTTAGGCAATTTTTTAAGCAAGCTTTACACATTCTTTATTTACAAGAAAGCATCGTAGTAGCGAGCTCCGTGCCCCGAGTTTTTTATAAACGTGTAAAGCTATATGTAGTAAGTTTTATACCTTTCAAGTAAGGTACACTATAGTAGCGAGCTCCATGTCCCTAATACTTAGTATAAAACAACTACATTATACTCCCTTTGGGAATATTTTAACAAGCTTTGCCTTTTTTTTTCAATATCAACATAATATAAGTGACTTTGTCACTTTAAGCACAAAGGGGTATTTTATATAAAAAAATGTTAACCTTAAAAATGTACATATACTAGAACAAAAAGATCAGTAAATGCCCTCCATTTGGGATAAAACTAACTAATTTTTTTTTATATAAATAATAATATACAACAAATACAGAGTGTTGCTGTCAGTGTTGGCAACACTGATGGCAACACTTGAAACACCAGAATTATAAAAAGCATAAACCAAGAGATTTTTTCAAACTTGAAAATCCCTCATGGTCCAAGGCTTTGGTCAAAATATCAGCAAGTTGATGTTTAGTATCAATATGCTCTATTTGGATCAATTCCTTTTCTACTAAATCTCTCAAAAAGTGATGGCGGATATCAATGTGTTTAGTGCGTGAGTGTTGTACAGGGTTTTTGGAGATGTTTATAGCACTCAAATTGTCACAATACATGGTCAAAATATTACTATCAAGACCATAGTCGTCAAGCATATATTTCAACCATATTAATTGTGAACAACAATTCCCGGCTGCTACATACTCAGATTCAGCAGTCGAGAGAGAGACACAATTTTTCTTGCGACTGTACCACGACACAAGATTATTACCAAGAAAAAACAACCCCCACTATTGCTCTTTCTATCATCTATATCCCCTGCCCAATCAGAGTCACTAAAACCAACAAAGTTGGTATTAGTGTCTTTGGTGAACCAGATTCCCAATTCACTTGTCCCAGATACATACTTAATGATTTTCTTGACAGCATTTAGGTGAGAAATTTTAGGAGCAGACTGATATCTAGCACATACACCTACGATGAACATAATATCGGGACGACTGGCAGTAAGATAAAGAAGACTACCTATCATGGATCTATACAGAGTTGGGTCAACATCCTCCCCTGCCTGATCTTTGGTTACCTTAAGAGATGATCCCATAGGTATTTTAGAGCTCTTTGCACTCTCCAATCCAAATCTTTTCACCAAACTCTTAGCATACTTGCTCTGAGAGATAAAGATTCCATCATCTGACTGTCTCACCTGCAATCCTAGGAAATAATTAAGTTCTCCTATCATGCTCATCTCGAACGTTGATGTCATAGCTTCCACAAAATTTTGTAAACATGTTTTAGATGTGGAACCATAAACTATGTCATCAACATAGATCTGAGCAATGACAAGCTCTTTATTTTCCCTAAGAATAAATAATGTCCTACGGCTTCTCCTCTAACAAATCCATATTCAAGAAGGAAACTTGTTAGACGCCCATACCATGCACGAGGAGCTTGTTTCAAGCCATATAAGGCTTTATCAAGTCTGTATACATGGTCTAGGTGGAATGGATCTTCAAACCCTTTAGGTTGCTCAACATAGATCTCTTTATCTAAGTACCCATTCAAGAACGCTGCTTTGACATCCATTTGGTGTAATGTGATTTTGAGGTAGCAGGCTATAGCAAGAAGAAGTCTTATTGACTCAATTCTAGTCACAGGTGCAAAGGTCTCGTCAAAGTCGATTCCTTCCACTTGTGTATAGCCTTGAGCCACAAGATGAGCTTTATTACGAACAATATTACCCAATTCATCAGATTTATTTTTGTAAATCCATTTAGTTCCAATAATGTTTGTATTTAAAGGACATGGAACTAAACACCAAACCTCATTATGGGTAAATTGTTCAAGCTCTTCTTGTATAGCTTGAATCCAGAATTTATCATTTAAAGCCTCAATCACATTTTTTGGTTCAAGAGAGGAAACGAAACAGGAGTGTTTTACATGAGAGTATGTGGAGGACATACACACATACCTAACCATATCTCTGAAGTCTACTGGCTCCTTATTTCTTGTTCGAACCCCTTCATTAACATCACCAATTACTTGAGTAATGGGATGATAATTTCTAATACGAGCTGGGGGATCTCTCCTGCCTTGATGGTACACCAATCCATCTTCTTCTTCTGAGTCACTGCTCTCAGAATTTCCAGCCACTATTCTGTTCTCCTGTGTTGTCTCAGGTGTCGCCATTTCAGGGGCGACACTCGGAGCAACACTTGAATCTATGGCTGCACTGGCCGAATCAGTTTCTGTTCCAGCCCTCTGTTCGACTTCTTCCAGCAAGGTCAGAGGTATATCATCAGCTGGTTCTCCTGTAGCACTCAAGTAATCGTTAAATTCAATATTTACCGATTCTTGAATCACTTTTAACCTCAGATTATAGACTCAATAAGCATGACTGTTTTGAGAGTAGCCCAGAAAGATGGCTTTGTCAATCTTGGAATCTAATTTTCCTAAGTATTCCCGGTCGTTTAAAATATAGCACAAACACCCAAATACGTGAAAATAGTGAACCGTAGGTTTCTTTCCATTTAAAATCTCATAGGGTGTCATAGTAGTACCGGGTCTTAAGAAAACTCTATTCGTAGTGTGACAAGCTGTGTTTAATGCTTCGGCCCAAAAACCTTTAGAAATATTTCTAGCAATTAGCATAACACGAGCCATCTCCATTAAAGTCCTATTTTTCCTTTCAGCAATACCATTTTGTTGTGGTGTTTTAGGTGCGGAAAATTCATGGTGTATCCCCTTTTTACTACAAAATGTAGAGAAGGAGAGATTTTCAAACTCTCTACCATGATCTGACCTTATTCAAAAAATAGGAGAACAAAACATGTTTTTGATTTTAGAGACTAAGTGAGTAAACTTATCAAAATTTTCAGATTTTTCTCTTAAAAAATAGACCCATGTATACCTAGAAAAATCATCAACTATCACATAAACATACTTCTTACCTCCCAAGCTTTCTACCTCAATAGGACCCATCAAGTCCATATGTAGAAGCTGAAAATAATGTGTTGTTCCTGAGTGTTGCTCATTGTGTTGTCCAACACTGTGAGCAACACGAGTTTGCTTACCCTTTTGACAATCACCACACATCACGGTGTCTTTGAGGTTTAGTTTAAAAACACCTTTGACGGCATTGTGTTTGATAATCTTCTCATGATTCCTATAATGAAAATGACCTAACTTTTGATGCCATAACCTTATATCATCAAGTTTAGTCAAATTGCACACAGATTTATTACCAACCAGGTAGCAATTATCACTTGATCTTATTCCAGTCATGACACAAAAGTTAGTATCATCAAACACTTCACAGGTATTTTTATTGAATTTCACCTCCAAATTGTCATCACATAATTGGCTAATGCTAATTAAATTAGCAAGTAAACCATCTACGTGCAAGACATTTTTCAAAGGAGGAAAACCAACAATATCCAGTGTTCTTTTACCAACTATTTCACTCTTACCTCCACCACCATAAGTCACAGAGCCTCCTTGAATAGGTTGGTACTCTGTTAGGAATGATTTAGTACTCGTCATATGACGTGAACAACCACTATCAAAGTACCAAGTTTCTGCAATGTTAGTCCTTAAAGCTGTGTAAACAACATAGCATTTCAGTTTTTCCTTGGGTAACCAAGCCCTTTTTGAAAATCTGGATTTCTGTTCACCAGTGTTGCCGTGAGTGTAGCCCTGAGAAATTGGCGACACTTGAGGCAACACTTGAAAACTGGACATTTTCTTTTGAAGGAAAAAACAATCTGATTTTATATGTCCAGCTTTGTGACAGTATCCACATTCAATGGATTGATCAGAAGTATCACTAGGAGTACTATCCTTTTCCTTGACACGCTCTTTTACAAAACAATTTTTAGTTTCAACATCAAACAAGGAAGAGGTAATACTTTCTAGTGATTCTTGGAACCCAAGACCCGACTTTCGAGGCTTACTCAAATTGAGTATTTCATCCAATTTGGATGAACTCGTGTTGAGTTTTTTGAAGGTGGATTCGGCTAGGTTGAGTTTGGCCTTGATTTTATCAAGATCCAAGTCTCTCCTACTAAGTTGAACCTCTAGCTGAGTCAAGGAGTTCTTAAGATCCTGATTTTCCTTTTTCAAGAAAACCACCATCTTGTTCTCCTTTTTCCATTCCATGAGGAGGGATTTATAGAGGTTTTTTAATTCACAAATGAGCTCATCTCTATCAAAATCATCCTCTATAAACTCCTCTAAATTTAAATCAGCAGAACCAAGCAAACTAAGATCATTAAAAGAGTCATACCTGCTGAGTTTTGTGCCAAGTGTTGCCATTTCCTGGATGACACTTGGGGCAACACTTTCTGAAGAAGTCACAAGTGTTGTGTCAAGTGTTGTTAAATCAGGAACAACACTTGAGATAACACTCTCTGTCGAAGGTAGCTCCTCTACCGTGACCATCATGGCCACTTGCTTCGTCTTTTCATCTTTCTCCGTTCCTTCCTCCACTCCATCACTAAGAGATACCCACAAGTTTTTGCCCGCCTTTCTCAAGGTGTTAGCACATTCATTGGCATAGTGACCCCAACCGAAACAAGCATGACATTGAATAGATTCAATGTACTTAGGATCGGACCGGATCTTTTCCGAGGATGCACGCCTAGGTGGGGTATCCTTTTGATTTGGAGGAGGACCTCTCCTTGGCACAAAACTAGAGGTTTTGGCCGCTTGGTCCTTAGCTTTTACCTGCACACTGTTAAATTTTCTAAGCATAGCATTATATCTCTTTGCAAGTAAAGCTACACTAGTATTTTCATCTAACTCCTCGAAGGCTTCATCTTCATCATCCACACATGTGTCCGAAGATTCGACTTTTAAGGCAATATTTTTGCCTTTAGAAGCCTCAGTTTGTTCATTGAGATTCATCTCAAAGTTTTTCAAAATACTCATTAAGGAGTTAATGTCCATTGTTGAAAGATTATGGGCCTCTTCAATAGCTGAAACTTTAATATTAAACCGTTCGGGAAGAGTACGAATAGCTTTTGAAACGAGTTGTTTATTTGTAAAAGGTTCCCCTAATACTTGACAAGCATTTGAAATATCAATCAACTTTTCAAAATAAGAAGTAATATCTTCGTTTTCACCCATTCTTAATCTTTCAAATCTACTAGTGAGACCTCTAAGCTTTGTTTCTCGGACACTACCATCTCCTTCACAAAATCTTTGTAAAGTATCCCAAGCATCTTTTGTAGAGGGACTATTTTGAATGAGTTTGAACATATGCATGTCAACCCATTCATAGATGGCATTTAGTGCCTTTTCATTGAAACTAGCAAGATTATTCTCTTCAATTGTCCACTCGAATTCAGGTTTGACTTGAACGTCACCATCGTCATCCGGAGGAAGCATTGGAACAGAATAACCATTTAAAATAGATCGCCAAGCTCGAAGATCAATTGATTTGATATGCGAGCGTAGGCGAATCTTCCAATAAGCATAATTTGATCCATCTAAAACCGGTAATCTCTTTTGATTAGGGTTTGCAGGATCATAAGCCATGACAAAAGGATCTAAACACTTAGTATATCAAGTTCTAGGCTCTGATACCAATTGAAATTGTCTATGGCTTAGAACAAGTGAGGCGAAACTCACAAGGTGAGACGAAACTCACGAGTGTTGTCTTTAGTGTAGGCAACACTAACAACAACACATACACCAATTCAAGAAAAAACACAAATCAATAGAAATAAATATAAATTGCAGCGGAAGAATTAAAGCAATACACAAGAATATATTTTTTATCAAGTTATATAAATATATAACTTGATGGGTGCCAGGATGGCAAGACCTTTCTATTAATAATATGAATTCAATACAAGGTCGAAGAAGTTCCTTAATGATAAACGATCCCTGATATAAGGAACAACATATACACAAATTCTCTCTGAAAATGAACACTCAAAACCTCACAAAAATATAAAATTCTATATGAAATTCTTGAGTGTCGGATTGAGTGTTGCTGACACTTGAATGGCAACACTTGAGAGCAGAATTCTACTTCTTGTGCAGATTTGCGTTTTCTGAATTGGATGATCTTCAATGAAGATCCATTGCACTATTTATAGGCCACAAAGTCTTGGAGCCTACTCAAAATGATCAGCAACAGCCTTGAGTTTGTTTCCTCCAAATTAGCTCACTCGCCTCATTTGTAGGAGACTAGGTCTTCTCTTGCTTCTATTGCTTGTACCTCTCAGCTCTGGATGCCTTGTACTCTGACTTGTTCTCCCCCTGAATAGCTGAATAAAATATCTTTTTGCTTGGTCATTAATTAAACAAATAAACACATGTTTATTTGTTAATTTTCTCCTCTTCTTTCGTGAATCACGCCTGGGCAGTTTCTGTTGCTCTTTTCCAGCTCATTTTAAGAAGACTAACTACTGTTATTTAAACATTAGTTTCCACATTTTTATTTGTGAAAAATACAGTAACTATCTCAGTGTTGCCAAATCCAAATGGCAACACTTGTGGCAACACCAGTGGCAACACTGGTTTGCAACACTTGGGACAACATTCATGGCAACACATGATCTTAACATTAACAGAATGTATGAATGGTGTTTGGGAATGTTTTTGTGCATTTTTTGTTGAGAAAGTGGGGTGAGATCCCACTTGGGCAGCAGCTTTGGTTGATGCAGATTTTTTTTCTGCAGAAGCAAATGAAGCCGCCTGGCTAGGACCTGGGCAAATGAGGCCGCACGGCTTGGAGCCTTGTCTGAACTAATTTTCTGCAAATAAAACCAAGGGAGGGCCTTTTTATTTCATTTTCAACTTTGGCTTGTCCCAACTGATTCCAAAGCACATTTTTGACCAAAAATCGTCGAGTCTGATCACTGCCATGGACAAACCAGTCCGATTGCAAAAGGGAAAAAGGGATCATTTTTTTTCCGACCTCCAATACTGGATGAGACACAACTTTCAATCTCATAAGGGGCTATTTGACAACACCTTCAAGATCAATTCTTTATGGCATTTGAAGGATCTCCCGCCTGATTGGGACCTTTTGAGAGCAGCATCGAGATTTTGGGACGTCCGGAGACACGTTTACTGGTTTTCCTACAACGAGCTTGTTCCAACCTTCGAGGATTTTCGGGCATTGATTGGAGGTCCAGAAATTGTGGCCATTTCGATTCCTTTGGCCGGGGATTTGCCAGTGACCGTAAAGTTGGCATCTTTTCTGCAAATTTCTCTGAAAGAAGCTGAAGGGATGATGATAGCTCCTGACAGAATTGACATTTCTGATATTTTGAGCAGATTTGGGTCTCCGGGTAATGCTGCGAAAATAGTGTTTATGGACACCTTTATCCTCTGTGTATTCTCTTTCCTATTCACTGTCGAGTCCTTCGGAGTATGCTATAGCGGTCTTTTGGACATGGTCAGAGACTACAGGGCTGGGAGAGATATTGTCCCACTGATTTTGGGGGAGACTCTGCATGGCATTGACAGGATGGCTAGGGGGACCATTTCATGAGGTCTGGGAGCCCAACTGTACTGACTTTATGGTTGCAGGAGAGACTCGGGGCTTTACCTGGGGCTTTACCTATCCAGTGTCCTTGGGTAATTTCTCGGAGGGGTGCACGGAGACAACATGATCAGGGTAGCTTGGAGCTGATGATGGCTCGGCTGTCTACATCGGATATTCATTGGTGGGTGCCTCACTGGAGGTTTCAGACCCGTAGGACATTTCAGGAGTCCTACATAGTGAGGGTTCCGGGGCTATCATTGTCGTCTTTCTACATTTCCTACTTAGTGTCTAGACAGTTCGGGACCTTGTAGGAGCCATTGGATGACTGGGAGGACATTCACACCATGGAGGTGGCACCTTTTGACATGAGAGATCCAGACAGCTTCTCCTTTTTCTCGAGAGCGTGGACATATGCCGCTTTTCTGCCCAGGGCCATTCTCAAGAATAGGAAGAGTACCATCTTGACCACCACTTACTTGGATTGGTACGAGAGGGAGATGGGGGCGACTCAGATTGTTTTGGGAGAGAGGCATCAGGCTTTATTGGGTGCTGACAATGACTTTAGCAGGACTTTGAGGGAGATCGAGGTAAAGGCTAGTCACCATAACCATTCGGGCGATCTCATTAGAGACATGGAAGTCAGATATGAGAGGTTGTCTCCTCTCACCAAGGCTTAGCGAGAGGAGGTAAGAACTCGTGCTAGGGTAGAGAAGGCACTTATTAACATGGGTTTGATCGAGGCTCTAGTGAGGATTCCTAAGATAGGGGTGAGGAAGACCGACATCATTGAGAGGAAAAGGAAGAACACTCAACGAGGTCGAGGTCGAGGAAAGAAGAGCAAGGAAGACTCTGTTGCTGACAACTGATGGACCTATTCCAAGCATCTTCTTATTGCCTTTTGCAAACACATTAGCTGATTAGGTCTTTTATTGTATATTTTAGTCTTTGTAGCAGGTTAGGAGAATCTAGAGTAGATTGTGCTTGAACTCATCAAGAAGTTTTTAATTTATAATAACAAGAGATATTATCTTGGAAATTGTTCAAGACACATTTCATGGAAATTTAAATGTCTTATTTATTGTTTAGACCGAACCATTTCTGGCTGCCTACGTTCTCCTTTTACAAGAAAGGCTAAGGGGCTCAGATCTTCATAGTTCATTCTGGTGAACTTTTGGACTTTTGTTTTGTTTTTTTGTTTTTTTTATGTGCAACTCTGTTTTCTGCCTAGACCGTCCTTTTTAGGGTTTTCAGCCTAGCTGGGCATTACTCTTTTTGCACTATCTTTTTTTTAGACATAGTACCGGTGGTGCTTGTCATCGTTGACTGGGTGAACAAAGGGATTGCCATCCAGGTCTGCAAGCTTAATTGCTCCTCCCGATAGTATCTTCTGCACTACGTATGGGCCAATCTAAACAGGTTCCCACTTTCTTAGTGGGTTGTCTCTGGTAGGGGGCTTCTCTTTCAAAACCAAATCTCCTTCTTTGATGTCTCTGGCCTTGACCTTTTTTTCGAATGCCCTGGCCATTCGCCTCTGATAGGCTCAGGTATGTTCCATGGCCTTTAGTCTCCTTTCATCAAGCAGGGCGAGCTCATCATGCCGGCTGCGCAACCATTCTACTTCATTGATGCTATTTTCTAGGAGGACCCTTAGTGGCAAGATTTCCAACTCTACTGGCAGTACCGCTTCCATTTCGTGGGTCAAAGCGAATGCGGTTTCTCCCATGGCTATTTTGATAGAAGTTCTGTAGCCCCAGAGTGCTAGATGTAGCTTTACGGGCCAGTCATGATCGCGGGTAGCCATCTTTCGGATGATTCTCTCTAGTGTCTTATTTGCAGCTTCTACCGCTCCATTGGTCTGAGGCATGTATGGGGATTATTTGTGGCGAGTGACTTTGAATTCTGACAACAATCTATCGCAGCCCCCTTCAAAGTGTGTCCCATTATCCGAGATGATCTCGTTTGGCACCCCATATCTGCACATGATGTTTTCTTTGACAAATTGGGCCACCGTCTTGGAAGTGAGGACCTTATAAGACTTTGCTTCCACTCATTTCGTGAAGTAGTCCACCGCCACTAACACAAACTCATGCCCATTGCTTCCAGTCGGGGCTATCTTCCCTATTACGTCAATACCCCAAGTTGCAAATGGCCAAGGAGTCGTTATGCAGTACAGGTCGTGAGGCAGGAGATGATTCAGGTTGGCAAAACGCTAGCGTTTGTCGCACTCTCGGACATGCTGAACACAGTCTGTTTCCATGGAGATCCAGTAGTAACCCATTCTGAGGATCACTTGCATTAACGCTCTGGCATTTATGTGAGGACCACGGGGACCATTATGGACTTCGCTCATTAGATCTCTTGCCTTTTCTTTGGTGACACACAGAAGGAGTGGTCCTTGGTATCGCTTTTTGTATAGGTCTCCTCCTAGGATGACATAGTGAGAGGCCATCCGTTTCAAGGCTTGCAAGCTTTTAGCTTTGATGCCTTCCTTCATCTTACCTTCTTCCTCTTTAAAAGCCGATTCCCCATCTTTGAGAAACTGGTAAACTTGATTGTACCAAGGTTCCTTGACAAGCTCAGGTCCCAATTCTATCTCGCAACAGATAGTTGGGGCTTCCCTTCTACCCACTCTGAATGGTTTTACTGCTTTTCCCTCGGGGATCTCTACCAATGAGGCTAGAGTAGCTAAGGCGTCTGCAAATCTATTCTTGTCTCTTGGCAGGTAGTGGAAGGTCACTTCTCTGAATTGCTCTGTCAATTCTTCCATGTAGGCATGATACCTCTGGAGTTTAGGATCCACAGTCTTCCATTTGTTAGAGACATGGTTAATGATCAGGGCTGAGTCTCCGCAGACCTCAAGTTCCTTGACATTTCTTTCTAGGGAAGCCTCCAAACCAGCTATACAGGCTTCATACTTTGCCATATTGTTTGTGATAGAGAAGTTCAACTTGACGGCTATTGGCGTATGCTCATCTTTCGGGTTTACTAGCAGCATTCCTATGCCATTTCCCCTTTTGTTAGCAGTTCTGTCAAAGAAGAGTTGCCATCGGTTATCAGGCTCAACAACGAAAATCCCTTCATCTGGAAATTGGGGTTCAGGCCCTCGGTCCTCATTGCTAGGAAAATTTTCCAGATGGTCTGATAGTGCCTGACCCTTGATTGCCTTTCTTGTCACATAGTTGATGTTGAACTCTGCTAGGAAGAATGACCACTTTACTAGGCGCATTGAGAGGGAAGGTTTGTTGAATATATACTTGATGGGGTCCATTTTTGAGACCAAATTCACAGAATGGGCTTGCATGTAGTGTTTCAGTTTCCCGACTACCCAGACTAGTCCTGCACAAGTCTTTTCACACGCCGAGTAATTGAACTCACTCCCTTACAGCTTTCGACTAACAAATTAAATGGCATTTTCTACCCGAGAATCCTTCTTTTCCTGAGCCAGCATAGCCCCAACTGCCGTGTCGGTGACAGTGAGATAGAGCAGAAGAGGTTTCTGTCCATGTGGGGGGCATAGTAATGGGGGATTTACTAGGTATGCCTTGATTTGGTCAAAGGCATCCTGGCATTCTTCATTCCATTCTGTATCAACGTTTTTCTTTATAAGCTTGAAGATGGGCTCACACATGGTAGTCAGCTGATTGACAAAACGGCTGATGTACTGTAACTTGCCCATAAAGCTTTTGGCTTCTGTCTGGGTTCGAGGTGGCCTCATGTCCATTATGGCTTTGATCTTTTGGGGATCGACTTCAATGCCTCGCTCTGTGACCATTTACCCAAGCATTTTTCCCCTTGTCACTCCAAAGGTGCATTTTGCAGGGTTCAGTCTCATAGAATGTTGTCTTAACCGCTCAAAGAACTTTCGCAGGTCAACAAGGTGTTGTCCATCCACGCCTTTAGAGTGGATAATCATATCATCGACATAGACCTCGATTTCCTTGTGGATCATGTCATGAACGAGTGCAGTTGCTGCCCTTTGATACGTAGCCTCAGCGTTTTTCAACCCAAAAGGCATCACCATATAACAGTACGTCCCCCATGGTGTGGTGAAAGATGTCTTTTCCTGGTCCTCTTCAGCCATCTTGATCTGATTGTAGCTAGCAAAACCATCGACGAAATACTTGACTTTGTAGTTGGCCGTGGCGTCCACCAAAATGTCTATGTTTGGCAACGGGTAATCGTCCTTGGGACTGGCCTTGTTTAGATCCCGGAAATCTACATTGCAGCGCACCTTCCCGTTGGCTTTAGTCACAGTCACGATATTCGACAACCAGGTCGGGTATTCAATAACCCTGATAAATCCTACCTGCAGCATCTTTTCAATTTCCTCCTTGACCTGCAGAGACCATTCTGGTTTGATTTTCCTTAGCTTCTGTTTCAGCGGCTTGAAAGAAGTTCCCAATCCGTGTCTCTTTAGGTTCTTTGATAGTACCCAGGTTAACACTCGTCAAAACCTCCTCGGCAGCTTGGGCCCGGTTTTCCTCTTTATCAGTAACCTGCTTAAAGATTTCTTTAATGAATTGTTCATTTAGTTTGTTTGCATCTTGTTCAAATGAATCATTATTAATTGTTGTTAGGTTATTAGTTAATTTATCATTTGTTAAGTTGGCAATAAGAGGATACTCGGAGAGATCTATCATTTCATTTAATGCAAAGGGAAAGATAACATTGGCGACACACTCATAATCTTCAGGCGTGAGGCCATCAGATGACTCAGAGGACTGAAACTCGAAGACTCTTGACTCTAGAGACTCTTAACCCTACATTATTACTGACACAGTGTTTGACTGGACTAGACAAGGGGGTACTCTCCGCTGTTGCAGCCCTGGGGAGAAGCGAATTTGCTGGCGGTCTTCACAAAGTTGGGAAGATCAAACTGGTCAAAAGCTTTACTAGGGTCATTTGTAGGTCGACGCCTCGAAAAAGTGGTAAGGGGATCCAGGGAAGCCTGGTGCAGTCTCTCAGCCAGCTCATCCATAACAATCGGACTCATGGATTGAAGGGTCTGATTCATCTTTTCAAGACATTGTTAATAATTCATCTTTCCTTTACTGATTTTCGACACCACCTCCTTGTCTGTGTAGCCGACATGAGGGTTGTCTTGGATTATACTGATAAAATCTTCCTCAGGTGAGACCTTGATTCCGCCTTGACTGACCATGCGCTCTATAGGGATCCTGTGCTCTGCCTCCAAATCTTCCAACTTCTCATTGAACATGACGATGGCTATGAACTCGGAACCCTCCGCCTCTAAGGGATCAACAGAGAGGGGATTGCTGGGATGAATTTTGTCTTGGCTGACTGATGCTTTGATGGGCTCTTTAGAGTAACTGACATAGTAATCAAACTTGCCTGAGGGTTCTCCTAGCATTCCTATGCTGGTATCTCCGGCCTCGTATCTCTCCTTAAGCTTTTGTTGGGAAGACTTCTTCTTCTTCCTCCTCTTTAAGGGGGCATCCTCATGAATCCATTCCTGATAGGCATCTTCCAAACACTCATCACAGTCACAAACATGGTACCAAATGTGGGGTTTGGGTTGAGCCGGTATAACTTCCTCTCCAAGCATCGGGTTACCACCATTGTTTGCTATCAAGCCTGCCATTCTAAATTCCTGGGTTGACAAAACTGACGATTCTGACGAACTATCTGAGCCTAAAATTTCTGCACAGACAAGCCGCTGACCCGGTATTCTCACCCACTTCTTTCTCGCTGCGGGAAAGGGATAGACAAGGTTTAGACTCGGGGGTAGGTGTTTAGGCTGAAGGCTCAAGTAATATGCAATTAAGAATCTTCACGTTTACTTAAAACAATGTCTTTTATTTATTTCTATTTGGTTGGAAAAGGTTGCCCTTCTTTTTCGCAACTACTCTAGATCCTGGATCAGTGGGTTCCGTCACTACGCCTATAAGCCCCTCATTTTCCACCTGGATTTCGACATCCCAGGGTGGACAGCCCCGAGCGAGGTTCCTATAGGGCACGCGGATCCCACCAATCGAGAGAGAAGAACGGTCCTAGGGTCTAGTGGATCATAGGAATCTTTAATGCGCGAGCGATGCAGATTATAGTCAATATCAATGCCGTGAAAGTCAAGTCTTTTAGCGCAACGAAATTTCGGCAGAGTTTCGCTTACGCGATAGACGTTTGACTTCGGCATTGTCCAAGGAAAATAATAGTCATGGGTCGGACGTTAAAAGTCGAATGACACGGCATCACATTGAGCGTTGTTGCATACTTTGTGCAAGTCAAAGTCAAAGTCAATGCTGGGGTCAGATTTTGCCAATTTTTGTCTAACGAAATTTCGGCATGGCTTCACTTGCGCAAGGAATCTTGATATTTGGCACGGGCTCGGGTTTGACTCTTACATACCCCGTGCGGGTCAAAGTCAAAGTCAATGACGGGGTCAAGATTTTGCCAACTTTGCCTAACGAAATTTTGGCATGGCTTTGCTTGTGTGAAGAATCTTGACTTTTAGCATGGGCTCGGGTTTGACTTTTACGAGGGTATACAACGAGGTTGTATGACACGGTCTAGACCAAAAACCAACCAAAAAGTCAAGGTTTTAAATGTGTGACACGGACTAGTGCATTGGTCGACACTGGCTGCCATGGGGAGTTTGGGATGATTCCGTGCGTGCCCGGGAGCGTCGTAACACTGTTCGTGACTGCAGCTGAACAACCATCCCGGGTTTTAGGACGTGCATGCAAAAGTGTACAGGATATATAGTGTGCGTAGTGTGCGGTCTCCTATAAAAATTCTTTTTTTTTGAGTTAAAATAGAGATTTTCATCATGTGTTTTGAAAGAATTTTTTTCGGGATGGGGAAAATGCAACACATAAGCACGTAAATTTTCTGGAACCTGGCCAGACTTAGGACTGAATAGCCCCAAGCTGCCATGGCTTCCAGATTAACCTCAGAAAAGTGTCCTGGTGGAACTGCGAATGAAGCCGCCCGGCTTAGATCCAGGCAGATCAAGCCGTCTGGCTAGAACCAGCAGTTTTCCAGGTTCCAATTTGCTTCATTTCCAGACTGTTTCTCCGGGCATTTTTGGCAACTTTCAGCTTCAGAATGACACCTGTTCATTATTCAGAGTATGCACAAACCAAAAAAGAATACAAAGATGCATGAAAAAAAGGAAAAAAGTACAAGTACAAAAATCGGATCTGGGACGGAAGGCTAACCCTCGTAAATGTTTCCAACGCTTCTTATGAGAAAAAGAAGTTTGAAAACATTTACTTGTCCCCAGCGGAGTCGCCAAACTGTGAATGTGGGCCCCGGGATTGAACCATTTTATAGGGTCTCCGTTTCACCTCAGTTTGAAGACACCGATTTTATTAAAAAAACGGAGTCGCCACGCCATTTTGATTTCCTCAAAACTTTGAAAAAAAGGAAAAGGGTCCGGAGGTTAAGTTACTCCTTGGGAAGAATGTATTGTGTTCACCCAAGGAGCCTTGCAAAAGCAAGTCTTCCTAGATTCGAAGTTTGTGCTTTTTTGTGCGCTCGTGTGTGTGTGTGTGTGCTTTGAAACGAGGAGGGGAATGTGCCAAGTTTATCTGCCGGACATATAAACCATAGAAGTAGGTTATAGCTCGGGATTCCTTGGATTTGATGTTTTCAAGATTTTGATCATGTGCTTATTTTGGACTTGTGATCATCATTACGTGACCTTTCTACCCTCCCGTTGGATTAATCAACCATTGTAGGCATAAGAGCCTTGGTATGTATTAAACCAACGTTCTTTGGGGACTTGGACACATGTGATCGAGAGAGGGACACCTTTTAAGTTCAAGAATGAGACTCTTTAGAAAAGGAGGAATCTTTGCCCATCAATCCTACATCTTGAGACGATAGAGATTCATAGGGACATTTATGTTCGTCTCAAGTGATTATCGGAGATGTCGGGGCTAAGATCCTTCCGCTTCTAAAGGGACTATGATTATGGCATTTTAATGGTGGAAATGATGTAAAGATGAAGTCTTTACACCGATCCACACCACGGAATGCTCCAAGAACCAAGGGGACTAGGGGAAGGGGTATAAAGATTGGATCTTTATACTCATCTTGTGTCTTTCGTGCCTTAAAAGGCTACTAGACAATCCTCAGAGAGAGATCCATCCTTAAGGGACATGGGGGAAATGACATTTAAAGGTAAAGATTGCATTTTTAAGGTAAATAACATAATGAACATTATTAAACTAAAGACATGAATTAAAAGGGACGATCTTTATGACTCTTCCTATGTCCTTTAAGACCTCATAAGGTGGACAATCCTTGGAAGGCTAGATCAAGGGAGGGGGATGACATAATGGAAATAAAGATTGCATTTTTATGTGAAAATAAAGGGACATCACATCATCATGTGGTGGATCTTCCCTAGAACAAGCCACATGTGGACCCATGTTCATCCTTGGGAGAGGATCCCCAATGAATCCTTTGTGTGGGGGAAAGGGGGATATGATGATTTACATTGCAAAGATAGGAACTTTAGAGCAAATAATCAATATAAATGACAAGTAATGGAAATGTAAATGACAAACAATAAGTAAAGCAATATAATGAGAGTATATCAAGGGGAAAGGAAGGAGAGATTACCAATGGTGGTTCTCTCTATCTCCTAAGGGGATTTTCCTATTTAGGAATAGTTTAGGAAGGGATTTATGGAGGAGGGAGCTGGTTTTTTGAGTATTTGAGTTTCTGGAAATTTGTGGTATTAATTTGGCAGAGTAACAGTTCTTAAAAGTTGTATCTAAAATGGGTAGAGGAGGCCTCTATTTATAGGCTGCAGTGTGCTTCCTAAAGAAGCCGCCCGGCGTTAACCTGCAGCAAATGATGTCGCACGGCGTTATCCTCTGTCGTGTCAGGATGTTTCTAGATTCATGCAAGGTGGCAGCTAGAAGCTTCTTTCCAGTGAGGTCCTGCTTGGAATTTTAATTCCTAGCAGGTCCTTCCTCCCTTGGAAAGTTTGAAAAAGTTTCCGAATTGCCCTTGAACTTTATGAAAGTTTAGGGAATTGCCAGGAAACTTAATCGGAAGGCATGAGTCATATTTGGGTACTTACACTACTAGGCAGCAAACTCCCTTGACTGTTATCATGTATTGGGGGTGCATACTAGGGCGGCAACCTCCCTTGGCCTCCATCATGTCTTGGGGATGCCTACTGGGGCGGCAACCTTCCTTGGCCGTTATCATGTCTTGGGGGGTGCCTACTTTGGCGGCAAACTCCCTTGACCTTCGTCATGTCTTGGGGGTGCCTAATGGGGCGGCAACCTCCTTTGGTCGTTATCATGTCTTAGGGGGTGCCTACTAGGGCGGCAACCTCCCTTGCCCTTCATCATGTCTTCGGGAGTGCCTACTAGGGCGGCAACCTCCCTTCATCATATCAAGCTTCGGGGGTGCCTAATAGAGTGGAAACCTCCCTTTTTCATTTCAAGCTTTGGGGATGCCTAATAGGGCGACAACCTCCCTTCCATTTAGGCGTAATGTCCATGTTTTGTTCGCGCCATTCATACATCCGCCATTCCATAAAATAAAAAATTAACACAAAATTAAAATTAACAAGCCTTGTAAATGTCAAAAAATTCCATTAATACTTGTTTCCGCATCACATCAAAACATATCATTTTATAATACCAAGTTTCATTTAATTTTCACTATTCTAGAACAAGTGGAAAACAAAGTACTTTTAATTAAAACATAGGAAATTAGCGACAATCTATTAATAATACCGCTTTAAATGATACACGCTCCAGGCATTCTTTAACTCTTCTCTATCTTTCCTTTTTAATTGATAAGTCCCTTCTCTAATAACCTTTGTTACTTGGAAAGGACCTTCCCACTTTTCATCAAGCTTAGAGAATATAGGTTTTGGTTTGGTTGCCTCCATGCTTCTTAGAACCCAATCTCCCACATTGAACGATCTTTTATTAACCCTCTTATCATGTTGCGCCTTTATTTTATGCTTGTAATTGATCATCCTCATTCTCGCATTCATTCTCTTCTCATCACACAGATCAAGATTATTGCAACGCCTTTGTTCGTTTCTGACTTCATCATAATAAGTAACTCTGTAAGTTGGTAAGGCCATTTCTGCCGGCGCCATTGCTTCTGACCCATAGGTGCATGCAAACGTTATTTCTCCCGTTGAAACCTTCAAATTTGTTCTTACATACCACAGAGCAGTTGAAAACTCATCTAGCCATGCTTCACCTCTTTCATCCAGAATCTTGCTTAATGTGGCAATTATCTGTTTGTTTGCCGCCTCTGCCTGTCCATTGCACTGTGGCCTGTAAACCGCTGACTTCCAGTATTGAACATTTAATCTTGCACATTCCACATAAAATTTCTTCCCAAATTGAGTTCCATGATCTGAGATGATTGCTTATGGAAGCCCATATCTAAACCATATATTTTCCTGGACAAACTTGATCACATTGTCTTCTGTGATTGTCGCCAATGCCTTAGCTTTCGTCCACTTCGTGAAGTAATCAACTGCAACCATCACATACTGACACCCACCTTTGGCCTTGGAAAAAGGTCAATCAAGTCAATACCCCACATGTCGAAGGGCTATGTTGCCACTATTGGGGTTTGATCTGTTGCTAGTAATCTGGGGATATTTCCATGCCTCTGGCATTTGTCGCATATTTTCACATATTCTTCTGCATCTCGCCTTATCGTTGGCCAATAGTACCCATGAAACAAGACTTTATCTGCTAAGGTTCTCGCTCCTGGGTGCCCTTCACACACTCCTTCGTGAATCTCATACAAAACCTTAACCACCAGACTGGGTTCAATGCAACTCATCAGTGTCTTGGAAAATGACCTTCCCTAAAGGATTCCATCTTGAACCGTAAACCTTGGTGAGGTTTTCTTGACTAACTTGGATTTGTCTTCATCAGGCGACAATTCCTCTTTTTCTAGAAATTCCTTCATCTCGCTTACCCAACTCTTCTCTGATTCCTCTATCTCCATGATTACTGGCCTATTGATTGCTGGCATTTCCACAAATTCTATCACCACCTCTTTTGACAAATTCTGCACATCGTTTCCCACATCTTTGCTCAAAGTATCAGCCCTTGCATTCTCGGATCAATTAATCTGCACTAACTCCCAACTCAAAACTTTTTAAAATGCTTCTAGCCATGTCGCAATATTTCACCAAAACTGGATGAAGTACTACATATTATCCTTTCACTTGATTCACAATTAACTGGGAGTCTGAATGAATGATAATCCTTGTCAGGTCTATGTCCCTAGCTAGCTCGATTCCCGCGATCAAATCTCCATACTCTGCCATGTTATTTGAAACGGGGAATTTGAATCTCAAGGCCTTTTCATATCTGCAATCTTCCTCTGGAGACACCAACATGATTCCCGCCCCACCCTTATCTTTTGCTGAAGATCCATCAATGTGTATGCTCCAGCGATTAGGCGGTCTCTATTTTACTTCAATCAAACTGGGAACCACTTTCTTAGGCACCTTTCCTTTGGTTGTTGCCTCTGCCAGATCCGCCTGCGACTTTGTGAACGAAGTCTCAACAATAAAATTTGCCAACGTTTGCGCCTTAATCGCCTTGCGAGATTCATATTTGATAACAAATTTTGTTAACTCAATAGACCATTTCAATAGCCTACCCACCGTATCTGGATGTTGGAGAATCTTTTTCAATGGTGCATCAGTCAGGACTGTTATCGTACGCTAATTTCTCTGCATTGAAGTATCTCGCCTCCACCTCACTTAATGCCTTAGATACATAATACACTGGTTTTTGAACACTTCCCTCCTCCTTCACCAAAATTGCGGCAACTCCATAATCAGATGCCGCTAAGTATACAAACAACTCATCGTCCTCAACTGGGCTACATAATAATGGCTGCTTCCCAAGATAACTCTTCATATGCTCAAAGGCCTTATTACACTCCTCACTCCACGAGAATTTCTGTCCACCCTTCAAGTCCTTGAAAAATGGCAAACACCTTTGACCTTGATATGAAATGCCCCAAGTCAATGATCCTTCCATTCAGGCGTTGAATCTCGCGGATTGTTTTCAGTGGCGACATGTTCAGCAAAGCCTGTATCTTTTCCGGGTTGGCTTCTATTCCCCTTTTGTTTAAAAGAAAACCCAAAAATTTTCTGGGCGTGACCCCAAAAGTACATTTGCTGGGATTCAATTTCATCGAATTTTTCCTTAAGCTGCAAAAAGTTTCAGCGAGATCCTCGAAGTGATCGCCATCCTTGGTCTTAATCACCATATCATCAATATAAGCTTCCACATTCCTCCCAATCTGTGACTTGAACACCTCATTGACCATACGCTGATATGTTGCCCCAGCATTTTTCAACCCAAACGGCATCATTTTATAGCAAAAATTTACCTTTGGCATTGTGAAAGAAGTTTTCGCCTTGTCTTCCTCTGACATTTTAATCAAATGATAGCCTGAATAGGCTTCAATGAAGCTAAACACCTTATGCCCTGCAACGGATTCTACCAATTTATCAATCTTCGGCAAAGGTAACATTTCTTAGGGCATGCCGTATTTAGATATGTAAAGTCTAAACACATCCTCCATTTCTTGTTTGTCTTCAACACCATCAGTGGGCAAGCCAACCAAATTGGGTATTTAATTTCCTCTATGATTGCCGCCTTTAATAATTTTCAACTTCCTCCAGAACTGCATTTTCCTTCTCTGCCGATAAATATCTAACTTTCTGCTTTAATGGTTCTACATTCAGATTCACGTTTAGATAATGCATGGCGACATTCTCATCTACCCCTCTCATGTCTTCAGGTTGCCAGGCAAACACATCCAAACTTTGCAAAAAACCAATAAATCTTTCTCGCTCCTCCTTTGACAATTGCTTCCCAATTTTAATCTTCTGCTCGGGGAAACTAACATTAATCTCCACTTCTTCCAATTCCTCCAAAGCTTGAATATCTGGCTCATCTCTCACTTGCAAAGTATCTACTTCAATTCTTTTCCTTTTCTTGCCATTGGCGAGAACCTCCTCATCATTTTTTGGTAACATTTTTTTTTGTGGATTACCCATCCATAGTCTCTACTTCAATCTCCTCACACTCTTCAACCACCTCAATTTTAGGCTCCTCCATCTGCACAAGTCTTACAGCCCTTACACAATTCAAAGTCCGGCTTAAGCTTAATAGTTCCATTGACAGATCTATCTCATCAACGACTTCATGCTCTATTATCTCTTATGTTTCTCGCCTCTCATCTGTCTCCGTCTTTTCGCCTTCTGAACCTTTTGTTGTCGCCACTGCTATGATTGATGTATTGTCTCTCAAAGAACTGGTACTTGCCGCCTTCCCTTTCTGCATCTCTCTCTTCTTTCTAATAACAGTGATTGCCTCAATTTTCAAACACCCAATGCCGTTTGGGGTGGGATACTTCACCCTTTGATGCGGAATTGATACGACCATTTCAAAACTATGTATGAATGTAATCCCTACTATAACATTATAGGGAGAGACTAGATCAATCACCATAAATTCTACTGTGCGAGTTCTGGCAAATCTTCCTTCCACAATCTCAACGGCCAAAGCAATTGTCCCCTTAACCCCCCTCAACATATGGTTTGTGAAACATTCTAGGAAACCATTGTAGGGGATCAAGTTTGCCTCATTATAGTTCATCCTTTTGAAGGCATCATAGTACAAAATGTTGCGGCTTGCCTCAGAATCTACCAATACTCGCTAAACAATGTTGTTTCCTGGATAAATTGTTATTACTACAGGTTGGCTTCCATAACTAGCCGCAAATTCTCTCCTTGAAAAACTTATCACCCTATCCTCATTAGGCGGGTATTCTGGCACATTAAAGCTATGCGACAAAGTCATGATCTGATTGTTGAGTTGAGAGATGCTCGGGGTTGGGTCTTGGATAACATCGATCAAATTTCTCTCTACTCGTGCCACCTGCCCTCCTTCCTTCTCAACATATTCTCCTAGCTTCCCATATCAATTTTCATCTGAATCACCCTCTTCAAATTGTAACAATCATCTGTTGCATGCCCCTTTACCGGGTGATACTCACAAAAGCTATCATGATCTCTGAGCGCTGCTCCTGCTTCTGGCATTGGAAAATCTGCTGGCAAATGAACCATCTTCAGTATCTTACTGGGTCTGTTGTTTAACTTAGCAAATTTCACAATCTTCCTTGGACCACGGCCTCCTCCGCGGCCACCTCCTCTTCCACCTTGGCCACTGCTGCGACTTCCTCTATGCCCTTCTTTTTCTTCCTTCACATATTCAATTTTTTCCTTCAAACTCTTTCTCGCCGTAGATGTTGAGGCAGGAATGACTGGGACTTCATCATTATCATCTCCTCCACAATGTCCTCTAACCCACTCATACAACTCGGCTGCGATTTCAGGCAGCCTCTTTCCCAATTCTCACTTAAAATGGCCAGGCAACAAACTTGCGTTGTATATCATGATTGGCCACCTTCATGAATCTCTCCGTATAACTAGCTATCCCCTCACCAAGCTTTTTCCTAATACCACATAACTCTTGCCTCCTCATCGGCTGTGCTCTAGAGGCACTGAATCTTGCCAAAAACTTTCTTTTAAAATCTGTATACCCTGTGATTGACTATGTGGGTTGTGTGAAAACCCACTCCAGAGCATGATCAGTCAAGGTACTAGCCAGCGCCCTACACAAAATTGCCTCACTTTTGGTTAGCATAGACAATATCACCTCAAAACCTCCAACATGGGTTCTCGCTCTTGTATTCCCTGAATATTCTGATAATGACGACATGCGAAAAGTTGGATCTGGATCAGCATTCTGAATTCCTTCACAAAAGGCGTCAAGTAAGAGTCCTTATCTTCCTCTGTTTTATTTCCCGTTTCTAGCTCCTTGATCCTTTTTGCCATTTCTTTCTTCCAGTGGTCCTCCTCCTTTTCCTCAACTTTTTTATGTCGCCTAGGCTCCTTGTTTCGGCGAGATCTTTCAGAATCTCGCGATCTCCCTTCTGAATACCTTGAGCGGCTTGGCTTATACGTCTTATCCATGGTAGACCAAGTGTCTATCTCATCACCGTCATATTCATAGTAATAAGATGAATCTCGCGAGTTGGCAGATTGATAATACACTTTCCTTCTTTTTCCATCATCCACAATCTCCTTTTCCCTATCACTCATTCGGATCTCGCCTTAGTAACTCCCTCCTTTCTACCCTTGGCCTGTCTTTTGGCGGTGGCATGTCGCGTTCTCGCCTATCTTGCCCCCTGGACACACTTTGACTAATAGATTGCCCCCTTACTGGGCTATTTCCAGATGTTCTCCCCATGACATTCTGCGGGATCTGTGTAGGTTCTTGCCTCATTTCCAAAAGTCTGTTGTTGTTGGTGAGAATTTGTAGCAGAAACTCATGGTTTGCTTTAATCATATCTGCCTCTTCTCTAACTTCATCTTTTGTAAGGGGCAAAGGCACTTGCCTGCCACATCTCACCCCCTCCCCTCGCCATCATAGCGTTCCCTCTCTTCCCGCTCTCTCCTTCTTCGCACCGTAGATTTCATTTCTGTTGACTGTGCGCCACCTTTCAAACCTGATCCAACAGGCACATAGGCTTCACTACGCAAGTTGGGTGTTGTTAACGCCAGGTTAGTGTTTGGTATGATTTTTGAGGGGGTTTCTTTGTCATGCACCATTTTCAGATCGTTTTTCTGGGTTTTAAGGAGACTTTTAAAACAAGGAACAAGAAATGATGAACCAACGGAGAAGAAACTTCAGGTCCCGGCAACGGAACCAACTAATGCTGCCATACAAAATAGCTGCTCAGGCCCAAAGTAAGTAGTCCAGCTGTAAATACTCCACCTTCCTCTCCATGAGCTCCTACACACAGAATGCATGTAAACTAGGCCGGGGGTATTTCCGGCAAAGCGCATCGGGCGTGAGTATAAGTACTTGTTAAGGTGAGAAAGAAATAGTACAATGGAAACTTTAGAAAACACTACAGAAATGTACTTTATACTTCCCTATTCTGATTTTTGATGTTGTTTATATACTCCATCGGCATCATCAACCTGCGTGAGGTAGCATCTATGTCATATGTAGGTCACATGCTTTTGACCATGTGTCATCTTTCCATTGGATGTGCATTAGCACTCAAAGTTAGTGTAGACGCCACCCTTCATCTAACAAATAGTTCATCATTTGTAATAGATTTTGTGGACCCAAATATAACGTATTTGGCTGCTTCTGAAATATTGTTGTTGATCCATATGTCGCTCGTGGGCGACAATCATGATAGGGCGACAACCTCTATTGTTGTCGCTGGCCTGAATATCCTTATCCGAGATGTTGATTCGAGATTAGGCTATTTTCATTTAGTGATGGGTTCTAATGGGCTTCTTGCTATGCCTTGTTTCCCGCCAATATAATTAGTAAAGTCGTCATGCCATATTTAATTTGTATTGGGTCTGGATTCTTGATCTCTAATACATACTAGAGTGTTGCTTGTGCTACGCACGGGGTACTTTGATGTTTTTGATAATTATAAGTAAGTTTGTTCATTAAAAAAATATGTACTTCAGTTTGAAATTAATTTATTAATATAAAATATTATAAGGATGAATTATAAATATTATGGTCATGGGAAAAAATATGAGTGAGGTCACAAACTTGTAAAAGGCTAATCATGAAATTCATTTTTTATGTCATTTGATGATGGGATAGATGGAGTCTTGAAAGAGGTATTTAGAGTTAGGGTTATGGCACAATATTTTTCTTCATAATCTGTTAATATTTTTGTGGTTTGTTTTTTCATTATTCCCTCAAGACTTCTAGATCATTAATGTTTGTACAATATGAAAAAATAAATATATAAATCAATATAAAAGATAAAAGTAAGATTAACAAATATCATAGCAGTTAATTTTTGTAATCTTAGCAATTTGATATAATTCATTCGTAAGCATGAATAAAATAGAAGAAAGAAAACTCAACAACAAATAAAAATATTCAAAAACTTACTAAATAAAATAATAATTAAAAATGAATTCAATATCAAAAGGGAAATATGAAAGTCAAATATTAATAAAGGAAAAACAATAAAAAATAAGAGTTCAAAAATATAATAAAAATAAAGAGTAGAACATATAAATAATAAATTTGAATATTTTTAAAAATAATACAAAGTCAAAGTAGAATAAATAGAAAAAAAAACAAAAAACAAAAGAAAGATGAAACAATTGAATGAAATATTAAAATCGAATCTTAATAAAAAATAATAAAAAGGAAGCATTCACGAACACAATCAAAATATATTAAAAAATAAAAAATCTATTTTGAAAAATTCATCAATGAAAATCAATATCAAAACCAAATATAAATAAATATATCAAAAATCAAACTTTAATCGAAATAAAAGAAACATTTTTTATCACAAACTGAAAAAAAGAAGATAATATTAAAAAACGAAAGTAAAGCAAATATGAACAAAAAAAAAAGAAATAAGAAATAAAACTAAAATCAACTTTACAAATAAGTAAAATAAATCAAATCATAATCGAAAGAAAAAGAAAAAGAAAAAAAGTAAAAAAATAATTCAAAAAAAGTTCTTATTTAAAGCCAAGTTGTAAATTGTCTTACTAAAATAGCAAAAGCAAAATGAAAAAAACTTTAATAATTAAGAAAGAAAAAATCTAATGCATAAAAGAAAATCAATATCAATATAAAAGCATACGAAAAAATAAAATGCAAATAAAAAATTAAAATTAAAATTCTAATAATTAAAAAGTGAAAGAAACATTCACAAACATAAAAGAAATAGAAAAAAGCAAGAAATAAAATCAAAATAAAAATGAAAATTTATAAAATAAAAGTTAAAATTAAAATCAAAATCAAAATCTAAATAATAAACACAAACATAAATATAAAAAACAAATTCCAATCAAAATAAGTCAAAAGAGATTATAAAGAAGTCACTCACAAATTCGAAAAAAAAAATTGTGAATACTTAAAATAGCATTTTACAATAGCATTCCCTAGAACCTTGACACATTTTATTTCTTCATGAATCCATCTCTACAAAAGTGATGGAGAGCAAAAAAACAAACATTTGTCAAAAGAAAATTAGTGTTTTTATATTTGAATGAAGAAAATGTATGACTCTTCAACTATTGATCTTTTATGAATAGTCTAAAAGTTTTTTTAATTATTGTATTAGTTAGTATTACAACATTTAAACTTCAACTTGTTTCATATTCTCGTTGATTATAACAAAATAAAGTTATATTCTTCTATATGTTTAGTACTCCCTCCGTCCCAAGAAAAGCTTCACCATTTTGGTGAGACAAAAATATTAAGAAAACAATATTTATATTCAAAAATAATAGGAGTAGGAGAATGGTTGTGAGAGGAAAGAAGTGAGTGTATATGATAAGTGGGACCCATAATTTAAATATGTGAGAGAGAAAAGTTAGTTGGTATAATAGAATATTAATAAACATTGTTCATTTTAGGAAAGGTGAAGCTTCTAACGGGACGCCCTTTTGGATAATTGGTGAAGCTTTTCTTGGGACAGAGGGAGTAATAGATAGCAAGATTAAATTATGTTTGTGTGTCTTTTGAATTTTCATATGCATGTTACTAATGAACATAATGTGAAACTAATGCAATGATTTTTCATGTTCTTAACGATTGAAGTATACTAAACGATGAAAATATGAACAATCTTCCGTTCATGAATTTGTAAAGTCTCTCTTCAGGATATGTAGTTAATGTCGAATTTTGTGAGACTTATCTAGTGTCAACCTCTAGTATATACTCCCTCCGTCCCATAACAAGCGACGCATTTACTGTTTCGCACGAAAATTAAGGAAAAAGTGAAAAGGTTGATGTGTTGTGAGTGTAGATAGTTGAGTAGGAGAGAGAGTGAGTGGAGAGAATAGTAAATTATAATGGTGTTGTGAGTATTAAAATAATGTAGGAGAGAGAATGAGTGGAGGCAATAGTAAATATTCTTTTCCATTTTAGGAAGTGTGACTTATCAGTGGGACGCCCAAAATGACAAAGTGTGTCGCTTATTATGGGACGGAGAAAGTATATGATTTCTATCTAGTTTATATACTTCTTCTTTTCATATGTAATGATGATCAAATGAAAATCACCATATTTCTTCTTGATAAATACTTAAAGTTAATACCTATTACTTTTAACTAATGACCTTTACATAGTATTAACACATTAGAACTATTAGACTTCTTTAAATTAACTATTACTAATCACTTTAATACAGTACCCATTCACATACCTTTTAAGGACTATGAATATTATTAGCTGTTAGGGTGAATACGAATCATCACATAGAAATCAAAGGATGGATGACGTGGAGGCCTGAAAGTCCGGAGAAACCTAAAGCAATGCCAAGTGTCACAACCCTAAGCGTTTTCGCCTACTTTCATATACTATAAGTATGGATTTGTGATATTGGGCCTCATGTAATATGTGTAGTCCCAAATATATTTTTCCATAATCATATCACGACCACCAGGGATAGGGATGTAAAATAACTTAGTGAGTAGAAAATTCAATTTTCAAAAAAGTTCGTTAGATTTTTTGTTTATTTTATCAACTTCCATCCATGGTCATCAAAAAGAAGACCAGTTTTACTACAAAATGTGAACATTAGGTATTAAATAGCTGAAATTGTAACATTAGAACTTAAATTGTAATTTATGTAAAACTTTGGGGAACTAATATGCTATTTGTTAAAAAAAAAAAAAAAAAAAAAAAAAAAAAAAAAAAAAAAGTTGAGGAAATACTAGGTGCGCATTACCCACCTACCAAGATTTAAGCTGCAGAATAAAGTAAGCAGAAAAGAGAGTTTTTTCAACATCCTACCAACCCAGGTGGGTCCAAATCGTCAAGCAAAATGGCTAAGATTCATTAGATCCTCTCGCTCGCATAATGCCAACCCACTACAACAAAGACAGTTTTATTTTGTTTACTTGAGCATCTCCAATGTGCATCATAATCACCAAACCAAATGTTACTTCAAATCACCAAAACATCACAACTATTTTTTCTTTCAATGTGTATTAAATTTTGCTTCAAATTTGATGTAAATGAATAGTGTAGCACCAAATTTGATGCAACACTATTCACTTGCATCAAATTTGAAGTAAGACTTTCATCTTTACATTTTGGTCCCTCCAATTTTAAAAAGTGCGTATATTTAATAAGAAATTAATATATACTCCCTCCATTTCAGCTTAAGCTTCACCAATTTCTCAAAAGGGCGTTCCGTTACTAGCTTCATCTTTCCTAAAATGAAAAAGGTTTATTAATATTCTATTATACTCACTAACATTTTTCTCTCTCACACATTTAAATTATGGGTCTCACTTGTCATATCCACTCACTTTTTCCCTCTCACAACCCTTCTCCCACTCCCATTATTTTTTAATATATGTTGCTTTCTTAATTTGTGTGTTTCACCAAAATGGTGAAGCTTAACCCGGGACGGAGGGAGTATTTTCGTTATTTATGAATCGTGCATGACTTTATTGTACCTTGTTATAATATAATTATTTTTATTTTCTTTTGCCCAAATTAAAAGAAATTAATTTTTGAAATTAAAAAAAATAATTATTATTGCAAACATATTTATAAAGTATAATTATATTTAATAAAAATTATTTAAATAGTCTTTTAAATTAAAATATATTTTTTTAATAATATTTTCCATTATAATAAAAGTAGAGGGGTGGATATGTAAAACATCTTAACTTTAAGTATTGTTTGTGAAATAATGAAAAAAATAGAGGATGAGGTGTCCAAGAGAATATTCCTTCTTGATGTAGGATTTAAAGCAAACATTGGAGGGTTTTTTTTTTTTTTGATGCAAAATTTGAAGTAAGTTTACTTCAAATTTGATGCAATAAATTGAAGATGCTCTTAATCACATTACTAAATTTAATTGTTGAAAAAGATCGAATTCAATTGATAATTTTTAAATTCAACTTAATACATACTCTCTCATAATGCCGATTTTTTTCTTAGTTTGTTCATTTTTAAAACAATATTCTCGTAAATAACAACCCTTGTTGAAAAGTATTTGCAAAAATGATCAACACGTTTAGGAGAAAAATGATAAAATTGCTAATGCCAGTAGCGAGTTTCACCGAACTCGCTAATAGGAATATCGAGTTTATCCTAGAAAAAGTGTAAACTCACTAGTGTCATTAGCGAATTTCATCGAATTGGTCATTTTTATAAATATTTTTTAAAACTTGTTAGTCAAGAAATATTTTTTTAAAAAAATAATCAAATGAGAAATAACCGCTTAATGCCCTAATGAGGTTGGTGCATGCGTATTAGGGGTGTAAATGGTTCGGTTTGGGCAAATTTAGAGACTAAACCGCTAGTACTCGGTTTGGAGAAATCTCAAATCAAATCGAACCATGAAAAATTTCAAAACGAACCGAACCGAACCACCTCGGTTTGGTTCGGTTTGATCTCAAACCGCGATTCCATTAAGCGGTTCAAACCGCGATCCGAACTGCGGTCTAGACCGCGATCTGAACCACAAACCTGTCCAAACTCCAAACGTTACCTAATCAGCCAAGGTTGGATCTCGGGTAGGACCGCCAATCATTTCTATAATAGTTAATACAAGATTCATTGCCTTGATTTTTGTAAAAAAATCAGATTGCTATTAATAGACTTGTTTATATATGCCTTCATATTATGACTCATGAAATTATTATTCATTCAACATATCCTGTTATCTTGCCGTTATACTATACACATTCAAATGCTGAGGAGAATCGAAATTGAAGACATGAATTATAACTGCATGGATGGCTTATACTGGACTCACTCCATTATCTAACTAGAATGAATGTTTAGGCAATAGAAAGCAATCTGTTACTCAAAAAATGTTCTTGAACAACATTTGTCCTGTGAGGACCCCGACCCGGGACCTACACGTGTCCCGAGTTGGAGCGTCCTCAAACTAACCCAAATTTACTAAAATTTTAAAACCTTAAGTTAAACTTCAAACATAAATATCATTAACGTTGTCATTTCAAAATAACTCCACTCCTCTCCACATTGGAGGAGGAGTTGACCAACTTTGAAAACCTTTACCTGTTTAGTTACAAAAGATATTGGTTTTAACGTAGAAATGTAAAGTTTATAATTACAAACTCCCAAAAGGAATTATAACAAAATACTTTCTACGCCAACCTAACGTACCCCGACAATACCCAAAAGCTCACTGCCAACTCCTTTCCGTCCTTACTTGGCCGGTCCTCCTGTCTCGGGATCTAAAAACATTAAAGGGAGAGGGGTGAGAATAAATCTCAAAGCAAGCTATTATGAATGCAAAGCAATATGCCAGATAAATGCAACACATAACAAGTCGCACATAACACCTTGGAAAAGCTGTAAACACATTCCATTACCTTGGTTTACCTTTTCCCGTCTGAACAGTAGTCGTACAACATTGGGTATAATAATACTCCAATCTTACAAATGAGCCGCCTAAGCAATACTCACATCTTATAAGACCCGTTTTTCGTGGAACCAAATAAGATAGTAGCAACTCTGTAAGGCTTTTGGCTCAATACAGATGCTATACCCCATCCCGTGGCCACGTGAGGGGACGGCCACGTATATAACATAATCCGATCACATTAGGTCACACTTCCATAATTGATCGTATTATGTTATACCCCCAATGTCAGCTGACTCACACATTATCAAGCACATAATAGATACTTGAATAAAATCCACAAAAAGGGATAACAATATAGCAACATGGTAAAATATACTCATGTCCAACCAATATCATAGTGCAATATTTAATCAATACACTATGCATAATATAAACAATGTATATGAACTCAAGTAAGGCAAGGAAGTATCATCAATCCATCCTACAAGATCATTATACAATAATACCTAGCCTCTTTAAAGGTCTAAGTTAAATCTACCAAGTTGGGATTATAGTTGTCAAGTTACCAAACTAGGTTAACTAGCGTTTTCCAAGCAACATTTAAAGTACTTCTCCAATTCCATTTTGATCACTTAAGATGTCATTGTGTAGCCAAAGTATTCTAATTTAATCTAGGTTAAAGATATTTCATTTTGGTTCGAGTTTGATTAGGTTTGAATAGCTCTAAAGTTGATGTGAAAAACCATGCCAGGGCACGACTCGTGCCCCAGGGCACGACTCGTGCCCATTTGACCCCTCTCTGATTCTGGCGTCCCCAACCAAGGCACGACTTACTTTTATTCAAGTCACGACTCGTGCCTCCTACATGGCACGACTCGTGCTTGAGGGCATGACTCGTGCTCATTTCCCATAAACTACTCAGAACGATTTGGCCTCATATGCACGACTCGTGGTCACGATTGGGCCAAGGGCACGACTCGTGCCAAGGGGCACGACTCGTGCCTCAGCCCAGAAATGGTGGTAACAGCTGAAATCAACAACAATTTCCCAAAATCCAAAGTTCCAACCAAAAGTATTCTAAGTTATGAACCTAAAGGGCATTTCCAACTTTGGTAACTTCACTCTACTCATTTAACTCCAAGGAATCATGTCTCAAACCTAGATCATTATAACTTTCATGAACCATAACATTTCCTCAATCTAAGAGAGTATTCCTAAGCCTCAAAGTAATTAGAACATTCATAACAACATAAATATTCATGAACATTCAAAGAAGGAAAAGGGGTCATAATAACTCACCTTAGTCAATACAAGATGAAATGAAGCTTTTCTAGGCTTGATCAACTCCTTGAGATGAACCACTCACAAAAGGACACTTGGATTTGAAAATGGACAAGAATTTCACTTGGTAGGATTTTAAGAGATGGAGGCTTTCACCATGCTCTTTCTATGGAGAAAGGTAAGAGTGAAAATGAGAAGGAGGAGGAAGGTGAATAGGGGAAGTATGGGAAGAGGAAAAGGGAGCATGGGAGGTATGGGTTTGCTTTGACTAATGAGGGGGATGGAGAGTGATTTGGGGAGGATGCCCCCCCCCCCACTCTAACCTATCCTTCCAAGGCTTTCACCAAAATAACCATTTTCTCCTAATATTCCCAAAACATTTAAATTAAAATTCTCCTACTCAAATATTTATTTCACATACTATGATCCTCCTTCCACAATTTATTCATTTTCTATTATTATATTTTTCCCAATGTTTTATTTTATTTCTCTAGAAATCCTAAGGGTTCTAAATTATTTTCCAACCATTTAATATTGACATAAGAATGTAAAGACATAATATAGATACATAAGTTAACATAAATCTTAAAACACATAATATGATATTTAAAATTAGTGCCTAGGGTTAGGGTCGTTACATGTCCATTATAAAAGCAAGGGTTGGAAAACTTTCTTTTTTTTGGCATGTCATTTACTCTGCAGTATACCCTTCTTCTTAAGGCATTCACCTAAAACTGTAGGCAATACTTCGTGTGGTGCTTGATAAATGGGAGAGTGATCTAGGAAAATTGGAAAGAAAGGAAATGGAAAGGATTTAGGTATTTATATTTTGTAATCAGCTGATTAGGTCAGGGTTTGAAAATCAACGGTGGAGATTAAATAAAAAATAATCAACGGCTAATATGACGGTTTGGCGATTCAGCTCGGTGGTTCGGTTTGACGGTTTAGCTCGGTGGTTCGGTTTGGCGGTTCAGCTCGAAATGGTTCGGTTTGGAGGAGTCAGACCGCAAACCAAACCGAACCGCATGATTTATAAATTTTTGGAACCGAGCTGAACCGCTAAAGTATAAAAATCAAACCAAACCACATGATTTAATTCGATTCGATCTTAAACCGCGATTTAAACCAAATCGCTATTTTTCATCCCACCTAAACTAAAGAGTATCGTGAGGAGGAGTATCGTTTTTTCATCCCACCTAAACTAGAGAGTTGAAAAGCCTACACAATTGTGTAGAGCGTGAAGACAATCACATTTACCGGGGTTTTATTATTATTATTATTATTATTATTATTATTATTATTATTATTATTATGTTCTATCGGCAATAGTTAGTCTTTTTTTTATATACTTCCTTCGTCCTAATAAAAGTTTCGCTAAAACTTCACCTTTTTTAAAATGGCAAAAAATCTTTACTATTCCACTCACTCATTCTCTTTCCTATTTTACTATTACACTCACAACATTTTTCAAATTTACTATTTCCTCTACTCATTCTCTCTCCTATTTTACTATTACACTCACAACATTTTCTCCACCCTTAATTTACATGTCGGGCCATAATGGTAAAGCTCTTATCGGAACGGAGGGAGTATAATTTATTTATGTGTTGATGCTTACTCTTTTATAGTCATAAATTTCACTTTATTTAACTTTTAGTACGGGATGTTTGCTATACTACTTCTATCTATGTCCTAAAATAAATAATTAAAAAATAATTTGCTTCTAATAAATAAAAAAATGATCATTTATTTTGATATGAAGTTAAGAAGGAGAGAGGCCGTTAACAATAAATTTTGTTTTGTAGTCCTATATGTTGAATTAAATATCTTTTTCATCCCTAACATATAATCCCTCCGTCTCGGTCGAAGTGTCCCAACTTTTTATTTTGGACGTCCTATTTAAAATGTCTCATACCCAAAAAATGAAAGTTTTTTCACTATTCTACCCACTCATTCTCTCTCCTACTTTACTTTTACACTCACAACATTCTCTCTCCTAACTATTCCTTCCACTCATTCTCTCTCCTATTTAATTTTTCATATTCACAACATTTAAACTTTTCTCTTTCTTACATCACTTTTCTTAATTCTCGTGCAATTGTTCTTTTCGGATACTTCGACAGGGACGGAGGAAGTACAATCCTTTTCCTTTTGCTCATTGAAATATATTATTTTCGATTTAATTCTTATAGTGCACATATGTGGGAACATGTAGTCCTCCCGTAGTATTGTTGTTAATTTCTCCGTTTAAAAAAATTGACATGGCAATGTGACATCACTTTTTTGCGTAGGTGGAACTATTGCTTGAAAACATTTGTTGAGGAGAAAAATAAAAAGCGATATACCTAAATATAAAAACATAAAACCTAGATCTAATATTATTGTGGGCAAATTGCAACTTAGGCCCTAAGGTTTACACCCCGTTACATATTAGAGTCCTGTATTTTTATTTTGCTGTTGATTGAATTTTTTTACGAAATTCGTTAAAAAACTTAGTTAAATGACATGTGTCATGCACTTACTAGACAAATTGAAATCGTTTGAAATGAAAATTAGTTTTTAAGGGGTAAAATACAAAGTTTTAAGAACTAATGATCATTACAAAATATTTTTTAAAACTTTGCATTTGACCCCTTAAGAACTAATTTTCATTTCAAACTAATTTAATTTGTCCAACACAAACACATGCATAACACATGTCAGTTAACTCAAATTCCGTTAAAAAAATTCAAATTGACAACATTTGACCATATTGTACCCTAAATCAACAAAAAATAATATGGGACCCCTAATTCGTAACGGGGTGTCAACATTGAAGTCAATATTGCAATTTGCCCTTCGTCTCCACCCCATGGTGGCAACAACCCTTCACTTCTATCGACTCCCACCCACCCAGGAGCGAAGTCAGGAAATTTGCCAAATGGGGTCAAAACTGTTTTGAGATAATTATTATAAGGAAGAGATTCAATTTTTGAATACAAGGGGGTCAAAATAAAAATTTAGTACAATTTGTTCTCAAAATTAAGGAAATCAAAATGTATAAATTTATCATTTTTATTAATAAAAAATCATTTAAAAAAAATTAAAGAGGCTAAAATTGACACATTACAAAACGGAATGGGCCTTATCATGTGCCTACCTTCGCCAATGCTCCCACCCTAAACAGTTCGTCTCCACCACCGCTGCCACACGCCTTCTACCTAGCCCCTCTACTTGAAAACCAACACCAAACCCGCTATTAGTTAATCTCCCTGTCACCTTCGCGGTCGACTTCTCTGTTAGTGTAAGCATCGAATCAGGCCCGCCTTTGGACTGGTCCAACGTGAACATTTGAACAGGGCCCCAATTGTGAAGGGGCCCAATTTTTTTTTTTGTTTTACCTTAGACTAGTATCCCTTCTCCAGTTCTCCAGCACGCCGCGTCCTCTTCTCTCCGATCTCCTCAACTTCTCTCTCAATCGAGACGACGCTTCTCCAGTTCTCCGACAGACCGACACCAATTCTTTTCGTCTTCCTCCGGCGACGGCGAGGCCCACATAAGGTCTTATTAACACCCATCACATTCATATTCAGATTACCCCATTTCATAACGAGTCTGGTAGTTTAGGGTTTCATTTTCGTTAGGGTTTAGGGTTTCAGCAACAAAATCAGCAACCAGCAAGAACAGCCAGGGTTCTCAAGTACGTCTCTCTTTCCCTCCTTTCGTTTTACCTTAATTACTCCTCCCATTTTGTATAATCTGTGTATCTATTATTGTTTTTGTCCCCTGTTGTCCATTTTTCATGAATTATTCGATATGAAGTTTCTAATCTCGCTCAAACGTGGAACTTTCTCTAGTTTTGCCGTAAATTTTGAGCTGACGTGAGAAGAAATTCTATCGCAAAAAATTAAGTAATTGATGTCTTGATAAATTTGATGGAAGCCTAAATTTTTTGACATATTTTGAGATATTGGAACTGTGGATATAGCCTTAAAAATTAAGTAATTGATGCCTGTCAATTTATAATTCGGGATGGGGTAGTTTGGGTGTGTGACATTTGGTTAGAATTGAGGGCTGAACTACGGTTGCATTTTTTAGAGTTGCTATTGTAATGACTCTTGTAGTGGTTTATATGCCTTTTATAAGAAATCTTAATTGGGAGATTTTGAATGATAATGTAAAAGGATTGACCCTTAAATCTTTGTCGACTACTCGTTGGGAGAGTCGTGTTGATAGTGTTAAAGCTATTAGATATCAAGTTTCCGATATAAGAGAAGCATTACTTCAAGTAAGCGAAAGTGATAATGATTCAAAAATAAGAAGCGAAGTTAGTTTTTATTTTTATTGTAGAAGTGAAATTTAATATTAAAAAAAGGCCCATTTTCTTTGTTTGCACCGGGGCCTCAAAATCTTAGGGGCGGCCCTGCATCGAATACCCACTCACTCTCAATTTCTTCTCATTCCGACACCAAAATTCTCCCTCAACTCACTTGTTTGGATTTTTTTTATTTGGTGGGTTTGTTGTACAATTTTTTCTTATTTTGTTCCAGATCCATGTAGTTATGCAATCACAACGACAATTCACTAATTTATGTTAAATTTTTACAATTTAGAGCGTCTTTGTGTGCATTTCTGTGCGTGAGTTTGATATTTTTTTGTGATTTTGCTGAAGTTTAGATTTCTCTGTGTGTGTGAGTATGTAGTTTCTGTGATTTTCAATTTTAGTTGATTTGGCTGGCCCTCTTCATTTTGGTAATGGCGGAAAGCAATGGCATACGTCAGTGTGGTGAGTTCATCATTACCTTGAAATAAGACAAAATAGAACGATGGATATGTAAATGCTATTCTTTCTTGTAATAGAACAAGTTTTAAAGTTGGGGATAAATTTAGGATCTAAGTCCCAAAACAATAGCAAGTAGCTTTGATTCAAGATTCAAGAGTAAGTTTTAGGGAAAACTTGTTTCTCCATAAGTTATAAAAAGTTTACTTTTCATTCTTAAAAATATCGAGTTTAGACCTTAAAACATTAAGTTTAGGCCTTAAAATACCTAGAAAATAAAATAGTGAGTTTAGGCGTTAAAACAGTGAGTTTAAGCTAGAAAATAAAATAGCGAGTTTAGGCCTTAAAACAGTGAGTTTAGGCTTTAAAACACCAAATCGATATATTTTAAACAGGAATTTTTATAACTTATGGAGAAACAGGTTTTTCCCAAAATTTTCTGTTGATTCAAATTTCACCTTTCAAAATGACATCCATTTTTAACCGGACGGGCGGGGTATGATAGAAATATCATTCAATTTCATAATTAATGTTGCACTTTCATTTTTAATAATGTCGTACTTTCTTTTTTAATATCTCCTAAATTAAATTTCGTATTAAAAAAACAATATTAGTGTTTTATTGTACTTTCTTTTTTAATATCTCCTAAATTAAATTTCGTATTAAAAAAACAATATTAGTGTTTTATTGTCGTAGTACAATCACTATAAAAATACGTAAAAGCACACTCATTAAAAATGTTAATAAGCAAAGTATTAATAAGTCAAATGTTATGTATATTTTTATACTTAAAAAATAATATTCATTTAATTGTGTAGAAAGTTTTCGAAAAAAACTTTTTAAAAGTTCTTCTCATCCTATTTTTTATATAGATATCCATATTCATTCTAATGTTGAATTGATTTTCATTCTGATGAGCCCAGATCTATCAAATCGGGCACAAAGCTCGATCTGATTCAAAGGCCAAGTATAACGTGGCATATCCTAAACCGCTAGAGTCAAGACCGCAATCTCCTAAAACCATCAAAGTCAACACTGCGGGCAGATAGAGCGCTAGAATTAAGACCGCGATCTTCTAAAATTGCAGAGTCAAGACCGCGGGCAACTAGACCGTCAGCAAGGTGAACGCGACTGTCGTGACCGCGATATCAGTGACCACGTCAAACATATTGACCGCGGTCAACTATCAGACTCTCGGTTATTTCACCAGACTCCCGGTTAAAGCCAAAGCTAATCAGACGAAAGCTTGTACCTACGCTGACACCAAGAAGCCGGCTTGTCCCCATCGCATTAAATGGTGGCCCAGGCGCCCACTATGCAAATAAGGCACGACGCCAACTAGGGTCTGTTTCCTCCGTATCTGTCCATTCAGCGACATCCCTCTGCAGTAAATCCTACTTTAATAAATCTAGTTTATCCTTGTTCGAACATACGTCTCTTCTCTAGGATAGTGCTATGGTGGTTATTCAGAAAAGGCAATGCACTTTCATATTTGAAAGCAAGTGGCTCATGTAGCTTGTCTTCGAGATGTGGTCAAGCATGGGTGGTGTTCAAGCAGTAGGGTTTCAATTCAGGACAATTTGTCTTATTTGGCAACAATTCTATCAAGATGGGGCAAGGATAGTCATTCCTTCTTCAAAAGGGACAAAGCCTTTTGTGAAAGAATCTTACAAAGTCTTCGATTCCAGTTAAATACGAATTCTATGAACGAAGAACGGGGAATACGATCACGATGGGTAGCTCTCTTGCTAAGGGAACAAGTGTAGTGGCGACAACGAGCCTAAGATTATTGGCTTAGAGAGGGCGTTCAATGCTAGGAAAAGAATGAATATACTTGTAGCTCTTTAAAGGGATGATATTTTATTGGTTCATTATCAACAAGGATTAGGAAATTTGGTTGCTGCATGTTTCAGGACTCTTTTTGAGTTTCATGGCACGACCAATGACCTTGTCATGCATGGTGTCTTTATGCCCCTTATTCCAGCAGAGTCAAATGAAGCCCTCACACATCCTTTTACAGCAAAGTAGTTCCAAACGACTATAAATCAGATGCATCCGGATAATTCGTCTGGTCGAAATGGTTTGAATCAAGATTTCTATCAAAGATGTTGATATATTGTCTTGGGGTATGACAGAATGGAGTTTGATCCAAATTGGTTAATGATGGAGTTAGGTCTAGGGCACAGGGTCGATCTGGATTGGATGCCATCATTCAGCTATGCAAAAAGGTGTTGGGGAGAACCCTTTTTATTATGTGCAATTGATTAGTCGAAATGTCAAATTTTTTGCAGATGTAATTTCTAGGGCATCTTTTGATAATGCTAGCCTTATTGTTTGGGTCGAGTTTCCGACGTTTGTGAATGCCAACTTCTAAACATTTGTTTTTGCTAGCAATTTTTTAAAAAATTGTTATTCACCCCCTCACAATTACTGAATATCCCCACAATGCAATTGTTACAAAAATGTCATCAATTGAAATGATTCTATTACCATTCAATACAATGTTGTACACCCCAATTGGTTTTTTCAATATTACTTACCTATCTGCTAAGAGAATTGTTATTCACCCCCGCAACATTAATAAATACCCCCGAACTATTAAGTTTACCTAAAAAATTAAACATTCAACACTAGATACACCACAATTATTCCTATTTTACCCTTTAAAATTCCTAAATAATCACCCACCTAAATTTAACAAAAACACATCCTTACCCAATCTTCATATTCTCCGGACAATCTTTATATTTTTCAATTAACTCTTCATCGTATTCGGCCAATTTTCATATTTTCCGATCAACTCTTTATATTTTCATGCCAACCCTTTCTTCATCCTTCGCAAATCTAGAAAATAAATGCCTCATCCAAATCACAGTAATATCGCCTCGCCATATCATATCTTTCCTTTCCTTATCTTTGACCATACATGCAGTCGGGGACAAAAGAACTATAAGAAAAATCAAGGGTTTTTTGTCTGTTCGATCAAAACTGACCAAACAATATTATCATGTTCGGTAATCAGTGGCCGAAATATTACTCCTTGTTCGGTCGCTTTTGACTAAACGTTATAATTTTGTTAGGTTAATAGTTACCAAACAAGGTGACATTGTTTGGTCATTACCAACCGAACCCGGAATATTCACTCATCGGCGACCCTAAGATCGGCAAGGATGGAGCATCTCAAAACTCCAATAGTGTAGCAGTCAGGAAGAAGTTTAAAACATCATAATCTTCCCTCTTCCGATCAAGTGTTATAAGGAAACTTATACTCCAATTAGACGAAAAAGAATAACCGGATAATCCAACGATATTCTAATAATAATATACATTCTCAGTCCCAAAATAGATATAATAATTTTTTATACGAAGGAAGTTTAAGAAATAATTTTAGATTTATTTAATTATTTTAATGAAAATTTAAAATTTGTTATTAATATTATTTATAATCACTACAAGAAAACTGACTTTTTGCGATTGCTTTTGGCGATGGCAAAAAAAGCAGTCGCGTTTGATAATATAAGGAGACGGCCTTTGTGACTGCATTTAGTGCAGTCACATTAGGTTAGCGTGATGGCTAAGCAGTCACGGATGCCATCACACATATGCTTTTTCTTCTGGCGCCAATAATGTAGTCCGGGCGGGAATGTGAAATTCTAACACGATTGTATTTTTTTATCAAAGGTGATGGATTTAGCAATCGCGCTTTATAAAAATATTAAATTAAACAATTTAAAAATTGGATTTTTAATTCTTTTTAAAGGCGACTGATTTTGCAATCGCGTTATATGAAGAAAAAAATATATTAAATTAAACAATTAGAAAACCCTTTTCTTTTCCTCTCTCATTCACTCTCGTTTCCTCTTCCTCTTCCTCCAGGCGATTCCCAGGCAATTCTTCCTCCAGTGTCGATTCCCAGTCGATTCTTCCTCCAGCGCCCATTCTTGCGATTCCAAGGTACAAGGTGACTCTCTCTTCGATTCCGATTTTCCGGAGCTTCGGTTTGTTTCCGACGAGGATGGAGAAAATTGGACCTCCGATCTACTCAGGTTCTTATTATTACAATTACAATTACTATCGTATATGTTTAAATGTCTTGCCTCGAAAACCTGCCGTTACCTTAAATCATACACTTATACACATTTACATTTTATGCTTTTCAGCTTTTCAAGTTAGACCCTCTTCAGTGCATGTGTGTATTTTGAAGGTCCAGAAAGCACCAATGAGGTACAGAACTTTGCTATTAACTGGTACATGTATTATTAATTAGATTAGACTTCCCTCTTAGAGAGTATCCAGTTTCAGCCCTTCTTCGAAATGGAATATTAAGATTAGTATTATTGTTAATCTTATTTAAAATTTCTTACTAATTTCTTGCGAAATGATAAAAAATCTTGTGATTTGTTTCTTCTGGTATTAACATCTATCCAAATTGTTGTAACGATGATAGTTGCTCAATGCCCTGCTAATGTTTTTTACTTTCGGACTAGACAACCTCTTCAAAGGCAATCTGTTGGGTATGCACATTTTAACCCTCCTAGATTAGCTTAAGATTTGATTGATATCATAACCTCCTATCTATTTTAAGGACTTTAGGCCCATATGTAATGAAGCTTAGACTTCAATTTTTTAGCTAAGTCCATTTTATAGAATAGGATAAATTAAGCTTGAAGACTGGCACAAGACTCATTGGATATGAGGTTGTAGTTCAAGAGGTTCAGACCACTTCATCAAACCGCACTAAGCAAACCGCTCCTAGCATCTGCTTTAAATCCTTTGTATGAAACTGCCCTTTGATAATTCCAGTGCAACTGCCTTAGTGAACCGCACTTGCCAACCGCAGTACAGTTCAATCTTAAGACCGTACTTCACCAACCTCACTGGTGTAACCAACCGCACATGCTCAACCGCTTCACACCAGACCGCATCCAATGATTGAAGACTTGAAGTGAACCACTTTATGACTGCTGGAATCCACGTCAGCAATGATAACAGTCAACCACCAAATCTTGTCACGTGATTCAATGTCAGAGAAGATCTACAAGGATCTTGAAAAGGTGATAGGTGTCCTAACTAGCTTAATTGCAGCTGAGGCCTGATCAGCTTTACCTGCAACTACTGTACCAAAGGACAAAAGTGGATATTGTGGACCAATCAGAAAGTACCAGTACAGTCCTTGCAACTGATGTGTCCAACGGCTAGTTCCTTGGTGCTTGGGTATAAATACCCCCAATCTTCACCATTTGAAGATTGCTTGAGAAATTGATTTGCTGTGAGTTCATAAGAAGCTGAAGCTTTGACCAGAAATTTTCCAGTCCTTTGAATCTTCATCTTCTACTTCAAGAAATATATTCCAGCCCAGAAATCAAGCCTTAACACCATCAAGAATCATTGTGTTCTCCATCTCTTAGATTCAAAGAGCCTTGATCTTTCTTACACACACACACCTCACTTGTTTAATCACATAGATTATTCATTTGAGATACATTGGTTATAGTCTAGGATTCGATCTTCATAGAATAGATTTTAGATCTGAGTTTGAATACTTTGTAACTTGTAATCTCTCTCATACTCAATATAAAATCTAACTTTTAGAAAATTCAAGACTAACCATCTTGGTAGTGGACATAGATCGTTTATCGATTGAACCACTCCAAATATTGTGTTCTTACATTTCTGCATTTATTATTTCTTGTGCTTATTAATTATCTATCTTTTTTTCTGTTTGATCTTATTTGTAGTTATCCATTTTTGAGAATAGTGTTTGGAGTTAACTTTGTCAAAATATCATTTTTATGTTTGTAAACCACACTCTCAAAATCGCACTATAAACCGCTTTACAAACCGCACCTCAAAACTGCTTTGGGTCTTCAAATATTCCGCTGTGCATTTTACAACTCTACTTGCAGTTTCTAACACACTGCAAGCGGTTTTGTAAGCTTAGAGGTTTAGTTTTAAAAGAGGGCAAAAATTTTGTAACAGCTATTCACCCCCCCCTTTAGCTGTTTTTCACCCTTGTTGCCACCTTTGGGACCAACAAGTGGTATCAGAGCTAAACACATTTATAAAACCACTGTTTTTCAAGCTTAAAAGATTGTGTGACGATTCGATATGGCAAACTCAAAGACAATGACAACTGTTAACTATTCACACATTCCAATTTTGGACGAAGACCACTTCGACATTTGGAAATGCCGAATGCTTATTCATTTGGAGACTATTGATGAGATGCTGGTGGAATGCGTGATCAATGGCCCGTTCGTTCCCATGAAGGCCAACACCAATCCAGCCACCAGTGCAGAAATTCCAGAAGTGAAAAAGCCAAAAGGCGAGTGGTCGGATGAAGAGAAGAGATTAGCTGCCTTGGACAGCAAGGCGAGGCACATCATTTCTGGAACCCTTCCCGTTTCAACCCTTCAAAAAGTGATGTATCTGAAAACCGCAAAGCAGATGTGGGATGCCATAGAGAGCTACCTCGATGGTGATGACGAGTGCAAGGAGAACAAATTATATGCTGTTGAAAGATCTGACAACAACTTCAATAGGAAATCCAAAGAAACCTTGCGTCAGACCTATGGCCGCTATGTTGAGGTAGTTAATGCATGTAGATCTCTTGGCAAGACTTTAACTGATAAGGAAATCAATATGACTTTCCTAGCTGCTTTAGGTTCTAGAAGGGGATAAATAAAGCAACCTCTCTAGAAGACTCCAAAGTTTTGAATACTTGGTCGTTAAGTAACTTGTATGCAAATCTTAGAGTCTATGAGCTTAAATTAAATCATATTGAAGAGATTGAAGGGAAAACCAAATCACTTTCCATTTCCGTCGTAGAACATGAGGAGAAACCAACCATATCCAATCAAACCGCTGATCCTTCCATATCAACCTCATCACTCATCGAAATGGATGATGATGATTTTGCCATGTTTGTGAAAAGATTTCAAAAATTTAGGAAATCCTCAAAACCTTTCACAAAATCATTTTCTAAAGGCAAACCTCCAGCAACTTTTTCCAAGGCTTCTGATACAAAGAAAAATGGTGATCTAGTTTGCTACAACTGTAGAAAACATGGTCACTTTGCATCTGAGTGTCCACAACCAAGTTTTTCCAAGGCAAACCTCCAGCAACTTTGGGACCTCGCTTTCGGAGAGGAGAGGAGTCGCCACGCGATTTTGTATTTTGAGCTCAAACGTTGAAAAATGGCTTTAAAAAGGGTGTCATTTTTATTGGTAGCAAAAACTTGAAAAAGGCTTTGAAAATGGGACGTTTTGATTGGTAGCCAAAACTTTACAAAAGGCTTTTTAGTACCAGAGATTGTTAGGTTCGGAGGTCACGTTACGTTTCGGAAAGAGTATTTTGAGATCACCCGAAATGCCTCGTATGACGAGTCTTTCTACATTCTCGAAATTGTGTGTGTGTGTGTGTGTGTGTTTTTGCATTTTGAAAATGGGGGCTTGAATGACAAGCTTAATCTTGGTTTGAATGTCAAACGTTGATTTTATGATTCTTGGGAAAAAAGCGAGCGTTTGAATGACAAACATCGGTTTTGGAGTTTTTAGGAAAAGTGGTGCGAATGACGAATTTTGAATCTTTAACTTAAGTGTCAAATGTTGACTTTTAAGAAAAGAGCGTTTGAATGTCAAACGTCGGATTTTGAATTTAAAGATGATCGTTTGGATGCCAAACGTCACTTTGCGCATTTTGAAAGAGAGTTCGAATGACGAACTCCGGTTTTGAACCGGACATTACATTGTTAGCGATTTTACGGGAAAAAAGCATTAAATGAGATGCGATCAACGAATCGTTTTGCGACTCAGACTTTGATAAGTAAATACTATCACGAGCCAAATGGCTCGGACTTGTAAATGATAGTATTTAAAATGCGGTATCAACGGAATCAAACGATCCGGATTTTAAAGGTACGATCAACGAACCAAACGGCTCGAACTTGTAAAGTTGCGTAATTTAAATGACAATAAACGGACCAAACGATCCAGACTTGTAAATGACGGTCACGAACCAAACGGTTCAGACTATGAAATTGCGAGTCAACGGATCAAATGATTCGAACCGTAATTGACATAAAAGTAAAGAACGGGGCCAGAATGCCGTTTTAACCCGAGATTACTTCTCTTACGGGAGAGAAGATGATCTTGGACTAAAACATATCGGACCTCGTAGACTGTGACGTCTACATTTCAATGACTTTCGACCGAAACGGTTGTAGCGACTAGCGCGTAAACCGAGACGGAACGAGAGTTTAGGGAGAGAGAGTGTTACTATGGCTAGAGGTTGACTCTTTTGGCTCGGTTGACATATACGGGATACGGTTTAGTGTTTAGAAGGGTGTTTCGAGGTTGTTTGGTTCGTGTTTGGTTGAAAGACGAGGTTTTCACGCAAATCGAGACAAAACGGGGCTCAAGAGAGGGTATAAAAGGGTTATGCTGTGGGCTTTGGGTGAAAGTGTTTTAATTTTTTCCTCCTTGAAATGTTTGAAGCCCTCTGTATTTATAGGGTGATTTTGTAAAACAGTCCGGACGGACTTATCCTCAATTTGGGGGGGGGGGTTGTGGTATTTTGGAAAATGGGAGGACCTGTTGGCAATTCTGTTTTGCCTGTAAAACAGTCCGGATGGGCTGTTGTGAATGTGTGCCCAAATGAGGATCGCAGCATTTTTATCTTTGTTGAACCGCTTTCTCGTGTAAAGGGGTCACCGCTTCACAACGGTTTGAAGACATCCGGTTTAAATTGAAAAACGGAGTTGCCACCCCATTTTGATTTCCTCTAAACTTTGAAAAAAAAGATTAGGGTCTGAAGGTTAAGTTACCCCTTGGGAAGAACGTTTGGCGTTCACCCAAGGAGCCTTGTCGAAGCAAGTCTTCCAAGATCCAACTTTCGTGCTTGCTTTTGTGCTTTCGTGTGTGAGATGTGATTTTGATAAAGGAGGGAATGTGCCAAGTTGTCTTCCGGACGTATAAACCATGAGTTGGTTATCGCTCGGGATTCCTTGGATTTTGATATGTTTGGGACTTTGATCCCGTGCTCATCTTGGACTTACGACCATCATTAAGTGACCTTTGGTCATATGTGATCGGAATAGGAACACCTCTTTTTATAGTCCAAGAATGAGATTCTTTAGAAAGGAAGGACCTTTGCCCATCAATCCTACTTCTTGAGACGATTCGAGCTTGATAGGGACATTTATGCTCGTCTCAAGTGATGATCGGAAATGTAGGGGCTTAAGTCCGTCCATTTCTAAAGGGATTCCGACTATGGCATCTTTATGTGGAGGAAACGATGTAAAGATGAGACCTTTACACCGCTACGCCCCAAGAGATGCTTTGAGTACCAAAAGGGACTAAGGGAAGGGGTATAAAGATTGGATCTTTATACTCATTCTATGCCTTCTTGTGCCTTAGGAAGGTCACTAGGCAATCCTTGGAGAGTGATCCAACCATGAGGGACATGGGGGAGCTGCATTTGAAAGTAAAGATGACATAATTTTTATGAAAACAAGTGTAAGGAACACTATGAAAACTAAGACTAGGAATGTAAAGGGAGGACCTTTAAGGCTTTCCTATGTCCTTTAAGAACCTTTTAGGTGGACAATCCTTGGAAGCAAGGTCAATGGGGGAAGGGATGACATTTATGGAAGTAAAGATGGCATTTTTAATGTAAAGATGACATTTTTCACATCATCATGTGATGGATCCACCCTAGAACAAGCCATTTGTGGTCTTATTGTTCATCCTTGGGATGGATTATCCATGAATCCTATCTGATAGGGGAAAGGGGGATATGATGATCTACATGGTAAAGATATGATCTTTATGACAATAAATCACATATAATAGCAATATAAAAGCAAATAAGCAATATAACAAGATGACAAGTATATTTCAAAGAGAAAAGGAGGAGAGGTTACTAATGGTGGTGTTCCTCTATCTCCCTTGAAGTTTTCCTAAGGAAGGAGTGACTTTGGATGAGTTTTGGAGAGGAGGGAGGTGATTTTGAGAGGGTTTTGGTTTCTGTAAATTCGTGTTTTGAATTTGGCAGAGTAACAGTGCTCAAAATTGTATATCCAAATGAATAGAGGAGGCCTCTATTTATAGGCAATTTTGTGCTTCCTAATGAAGCCGTGCGACATTAACCTTTGGCAAAAGAAGCCGTGCGGTCTTATCCTTTAATGACTCAGCCTATTTCTAGAACCATGCAAGGTGACGTTCTAGAAGGTCTTTCCAACGAGGGAATACGTGGAATTTTAATTCCTAGCAAGTCCTTTGCCCCTTGGAAGGTTTGGGAAAGTTTCCAAATTGCCCTTGAACTTTAGGAAAGTCCGGGGAATTGCCGGGAAACTTAACCGGAAGGCATGAGCCAGATTTGGGTACTTACAACTGTGACTCTATCTCAAGGGCATTTTGGTCTTTTCACTCTGAAATCTGATTGATATTGACTAAAGGGCTGTGGCATGTGTGCCACGTCCCCCTGTGACTCGCCTAGGCTAGGGCTTTCATCCCGCTATTCCCGGTTTTGTCCCTTTTTTAAATAACTGTCCGAAAAATGTCCGAAACGCTTCCAAAAAGTGCCGAAAAGTGTGTTTTTCAGGAAAAGCTGTACTTTTACGTGTGATAACCTGTGTTGTGTACGCTTTGACATTGGGATGCACGGGGCAGTCCCGGGACATCTTGTTGGCTTGAGAACGGGGAGTTTAACTAGTTCCGATTAATGTGGAGCGGGCCAGTTAAAGGATTTCGATTAACTTTTATCGGATTTTGATGATTCGGATTTGGGTACTTACAGTTAGTCCCTCAGCGACGTCACTTTCGAAGGAAGTGGGGTCGTTGAAAAATATAAGGATCCAAATCGGGGGATGCCTTACTTGAAGAGACCTGAGAGGTCAGTTGGCTGGACCATTAACGGAAGGATTCCTATGTATCCCAAGCGGGAATCAAGCCGATCGTAGTTCGTAGGTGCAAGGTCCGTGCGTGGGAACCTTGACCTAAGTGAGACTGTTGTGAGGCGTCTGAACCTAAGTGGGACCATTGTGAGGCGTTTGAACCTGAATGGAGACTGTTGTGAGGCGTCTGAACCTAAATGGAGACTATTTTGAGGTGTCTGAACCTAAGTGGGACCATTGTGAGGCATTTGAACCTGAATGGAGACTATTTTGAGGCGTCTGAACCTAAGTGGGACCATTGTGAGGCATTTGAACCTGAATGGAGACTATTGTGAGGCGTCTGAACCTAAGTGGGACCATTGTGAGGCATTTGAACCTGAATGGAGACTGTTGTGAGGCGTCTGAACCTAAGTGGGACCATTGTGAGGCATTTGAACCTGAATGGAGACTATTGTGAGGCGTCTGAACCTAAATGGGGACCATTATGAGGTGTTTAAACCTGAGTGGAGACTATTATGAGGCATCTGAACCTAAGTGAGACCATTGTGAGGCGTTTGAACCTGAATGGAGACTATTATGAGGCGTCTGAACCTAAGTGAGACTGTTTCGGGTGTGACGGAAAGATTTTCTTGAAAGGTGGTTGTGCGGGCTTACGTTGGTTGGCCTCTCGTGTCTTGTATGCTGGGAATAGGGTGTTCGGTATGGGCCGATGGAGGCTCATCTGAGGAGGGGGATTGAGGAGTATTCGGCGGGATCCCTGGGGATGACAGCAGAGCGCCTGGCTCGAGGGTTTTTATGGTTCGCTTTGTCAGCTACCCTGTTTCCCACTGCTGACACGGCATGTCACTTCCCTCTGCTCGGCTCACTGACTGACCTGGAGGCCGTGAGAGGGTTTGCATGGGGAGAGGCTGGTCTGGCCGAGCTCTACCATGCTTTGGATAGGTTCTCGCGGGGAGAGGAGAACACATTAGGTTGTTTTGTGTTTTCCTTGGATGTAAGTTCCTTTTTTTTTTTTTCTTTTCCTTGTCTCATTTATACTCATTTGTACTCGTATGTATCTGCTTTGTAGCTGACATAACTTTTCATGTGTTTGACAGGTGTGGTTCTTGGAGGTGTTCCACCCGCAGAGGTGGGAGACCAAGGAGGATTATGCGCCCTTGTTCCCTGCCATGTTGATTTGGCAGAAGGAGGCGAGGAAGCCGGCCAAGTCGAGGGAGAGCACTCGGCTGACTTATGAGGAGGTGTCTTTGGCCATGAGCCGAGACTTTTTTGCGCGGATCCAACTAACTTAGTGGAGCTGGATTGATGCTTTTGTGGTCCAGGCTGCTAGGGACGTCACTCATCGGCGGAAGCTACTGGTGGGGCTTCATTGCGACGCGATGTACTTGGGTGAGAGGGTGACTTATCAGCATGGTCCGGGGTCCTTTCCTTTGGTTCTGATGGACCCGCCTCCACACATGCATCATCCTATGTTGATACCGATGGAGGATTTGCAGCGGTACAGGCAGGGCGTGTCTTACGCTGAGTTCATCATAGAGGATGCCGACTATGATGTCTTCCTGAGGACGAGGCTAAGGAGCCCACAGGTGTTGCACAGGGAGGGCGAGGCTCGAGGCCCCTGCATATCCCCGGGACTACCCGCTCCCTCGCGCTCGGCTGGCGTATGAGGGGCCTGATGGTTCTCGCAGGCGACTGAAGGTTCCTATTCCGGAGGAGGTGAGGCCTCGGTACAGAGTGGATCCTGATGCTTTGGTGAGTGTTTTGATTTGATTTTCCGTACTTGATAGTAGCATTCTGCAAATGTTACATCTATGCTGTCTGTTTGTCTTCTGACGGATTTCCTGATTTGCAGGTGTCTGGCCGTACTTACAACCAGGCCGTGAGGCGTATAGATGGGATCACCAACTATGCCAGGAGACTCATGGAGTTCCTGCGGTGTAGTTCCCGTAGGAGCACGGCTGTGCATGAGCCGATGCCGTCTAGGCCGTCTGCAGCGAGAGACTCGTCTGCCTCTACAATTGGTGGGGCAGACTTTATGCAGGGGTTCGGCCAGTTCTCTGGCGAGACGGTGGGGTACGGAGTTGTAAGTACCCAAATCCGGATCGTCAAAATCCGTTAGAAAGTTAACCGGAATCCGTTAACTGGCCCACTCCAGGTTAACCGGAACCCGTTAAGCTCCCCGTTGCCAAGTCAACGAGACGTCCCGGGACTACCCCGAGCATCCCAACGTCGAAGCATACTCAACACTCGTCATTGCACGTAAAAGTACGGCTTTCCCTGAAAAATGCACTTTCCGGCACTTTTCGGGGGCGTTTCGGACATTTTCCGGACTGTTATTTTAAAAACGGACAAAACTGGGAAATAATGGCACAAACTCCCATGGCCTGTGAGTCACAGGGACACGTGGCTCACATGCCACAGCTCCCCCATCACCTCTCAATCAAAATCAGAGTGAAAAGACAAAAATATCCCTGGTATGCAGTCTCAGTCCGGCCGGACTCATTTACAGGAAATCTGGAATTGCCAGCAAGCCCCTCCAATTTCTAAAGTTTCACAAAACCCCCTGATTTCACCCTAAGTCCGTCCGAACTCATGCTAAAATTTCACCTATAAATACAAGGGCTGTCAAAGCCATTTGTAACAACAAAAACACACTCCATTTTCACCCTAAGCCACGGCCTAAACTGGTTCCACTCTCCTCGAGTCCCGGTTTTACCTCGTTTTACGTGAAAACTCCATATTTCGATCAAATACGACCCCCGACACCTCAAAACACCGTTCCAAACACACTTTCATATCCCGTATACGTCCCCCGAGTCAAAGGAGCCGACCCTAGCCATAGGTAGCTCCCTCTCTCTCTAAAACCCTCGTTCCATCTCGATTTACGCGCCAGTCGCTACAACCGTTTCGGACGACACTATTGAAATGTAGACGCCTCCGTCTAACGGGGTCCGATACGTTTTAGTCCGCGATCCTCTTCTCTTCCCGTAAGAGAAGTAATCTCGGGTTAAAACGACGTTCCGACCCCGTTCCGTTTACTTTTACGTCATTTACCAATTCCGGATCGTTTGATCCGTCGATCGTCATTTAATTTTCTGTCATTTACAATTTCGGATCGTTTGATCCGTTGATTGTCATTTACTTTCACGCAAATTTACAACTCCGAGCCATTTGGCTCGTCGATCGTACTTTACAATTCCGAGCTGTTTGGCTCGTCGATCGTACTTTACAAATTCCGGACCGTTTGATCCGTCGATACCGCACTTTAAATACTGTCATTTACAAAGTCCGACCCGTTTAGATCGTGATAGTATTTACTTTTCAAAGTCCGAGTCGCAACCCGATTCGTTGATTGCATATCATTTAATGCCTTTTTCCCGTAAAATTGGTAACAATGTAATGCCCGGTTCAAAACCGGAGTTCGACCTTCGAACTCTCTTTCAAAACGCGCGAAATGACGTTTGGCATCCAAACGTTTATCTTCAAACTTAAAAGCCGACTTTTGACATTCAAAATCGTTTAATATGTTTTTCCCGTAAAATCGTTAACAATGACATGCCCGGTTCAAAACCGGAGTTTGACCTTCGAACTCTCTTTCAAAACGCGCGAAATGACGTTTGGCATCCAAACGCTCATCTTCAAACTCAAAATCCGACGTTTGACATTCAAACGCTCTTTTCTTAAAAGTCAACATTTGACACTTAAGATAAACAGTTAAAATCAGCATTCGCGCCACTTTTCCTAAAACTGCAAAATCGACGTTTGTCATTCAAACGCTCGTCTTTTCAAACAAGATCACCTAATCAACGTTTGACATTCAAACCAAGATTAAGCTTGTCATTCAAGCCCCCATTTCAAAATGCAAACACACACACACACGCACACGTTTTCAAGAAAGGTAGAAAGACTCGTCATACGAGGCGTTTCGGGTGATCTCAATGTACTCTTTCCGAAACGTAACGTGACCTCCGAACCTAACAATCTCTGGTACTAAAAAAGCTTTTTACTCGTTTTTGCTGCCAATAAAAATGACCCCCTGTTTTCAAATCCTTTTCCTAAGTTTTTGCTACCAATAAAAACGACACCATTTTCAAACAATAGCCATTTCTCAACGTTTGGGCTCAGAATACAAAAACCGCGTGGTAACTCCTCTTCCTTCCCGAAAAGCGAGGTCTCAGACACCAACCCTCCGCGAAAGACAACCGCGTTTCTGCGTCCGCGCGAAAACCCTGTTTAATTTCAATTGACGACTCCGTTGGGGAAAAAGGATACTTTTTTCAAAACTGCCGATGTTTTCAAAAAAGCCTTTCGTGGGTCAAACTTTCGTTTACCCTTCCTCGTTTTCGTGTGCGTGTGTTACTTTAAACCTTGAACGGTTTTTTCAAAGGCATTACATTGTCGTCTTTTCAAAATCATACCATGTTTGTGCATCCCCATTCATGTTTGATTTTCATGCTATCTTTTGAACTGCGCATCAAAATTCTTTAAGACACATTCTAAAAAATCTCTGTTTTACTCAGAAAAAGAATTTTAGTGACCGCACACTACTCGCACTTGCTGCCTCGGTACACCGCACTTCACGTGCACTTGCTGCCTCGGTACACTGCACACTAAGACCCGTAACCCGAGATGACCGTTCAGTTGCACCTCGCTTGGTCTGCCAGACACCTTTCGAGGGCGCATGGGGTCGTCCCAAACAGCCCATCCTAGCCCGTGTAAGCCATGCACTCTTTGTGTCACACTTTGTCCAAGACCCCGGTTGGTTTTTGGCTTAGTTCGTGTCATAAAGCCTAAGTGTATGTTTTTACGCCGGGTTCCGCCACGAGTCAAGCTCGAGAGATTGAGACCTAAGGTCATTCCCAACCCGAAGTCTTGAGCTTTTCAGCCTTGACTGATGTAAACAGAATGAACGCAGCGGAATAATAAAATAAAATAAGTAACCGGATAGGCAAACAACCGAATCAACGTATTGTTTGACCTAGATCGAATCCACGAACTAGGGTTTTGCAAGGCAAACACCAATGATGAGAACCCCGACAAAATCAACCAATTAAGGAAGATCTTGATTTCAGCAGAAGGAATCCACCTTCTCGAAGGAATCCACCTTCAACAGGGAAAAACCCTAACAAGATGCAAAAGCAATCTATTTTTTTATTAATCAAAGTCTAAATTCGGATTACCACTTAAGCCTATTTTTATAGTGCCTATAAAGCTTGAAAAATAAGAAATAGAGTCCTAAAATAATGCCTAACCTATATAGTAATCAAATATAAGTCAAAAACTAATAAAACTTACCTAAATCTACTCTAAAACCTCTTCTAATCATCCTACTAATATTAATTCCGAAAATACAATTAAAATAATAAAAGATACGCAAATAATTAATATCTCGTTCTACATCATATACCCCCACTTCAAAAAGGATTCGCCCCGAATCCTCGTCCGATCTTTGACAAGAACCATACCATCGGAATAAATACTTTGAATACATTTGCCCTTTGTGCAAGATTTGAGGGAAATCAATTTTGTCCGGATATAAAATAAGACTATCAATCCCATCTTTTCGTTGATCGTCCTCCCCGTCCTCTATATGAATCAAATCGTCCTCTAGATCACAAATAATTTCTTCTTCCTCAAGATTTGGAACGGAATCTTCAACCATAGAAATAAAATTATTACTAACCTCTATTCTTTCGAAAGTTATAATTTTCGGATCTTGATTCTTGTTGGCTTCATCCATAACCTTTTCCCCCTTGAAATCTTCATTCAAAGTGCTTGGATCTGGAGTTGATTTGGCTTCTTCTATACGTCTAATTGCAGCAGATTGTTTTGCCTCCAATCTCGGAATAACTACTTCTATCAAATAATCAAGTTTGTCAGCATTAATATCAATCTGCATCCTATACTCTTGCTTGGCCGTTTGTTCGACCTCTGCGTCTTCCAAATCAAGCAATTGATGCGCCAACTGAAGACGTTGATTTTCCTCTCGTCGAGCTCGATCAAGATTATAATTAATTTTAACAAGAAGAGCATAGGTGTCAGCAGTATTACCTCCATTAATGGCCATCTTCTTCATTAGATCTTCTTCCATGGGTCTATCACCACCCGGCGGTTGGGCTCGACGGCGGCCCTCCCCTCGATCTTCCGGTTCAAAATCAAGATCATCTCTGTGCCCGCGATTGCCTTCAACCCTCAAACCGCGCAAAGCCTCCAAAAGTTCAGCATGTTGGCGATCTTGGATTGCTACACGCTCCGTAGCTTGTCGCTCCATACGATCAAGGATCGCTATAACCTCGGCTTGGTTGTCTGCGTTGTTGCCACCGTTGTTTCCCGCCATCTCTTCCAAGGATTGACCTTGCTCTGATACCAACTGATGTAAACAGAATGAACGCAGCGGAATAATAAAATAAAATAAGTAACCGGATAGGCAAACAACCGAATCAACGTATTGTTTGACCTAGATCGAATCCACGAACTAGGGTTTTGCAAGGCAAACACCAATGATGAGAACCCCGACAAAATCAACCAATTAAGGAAGATCTTGATTTCAGCAGAAGGAATCCACCTTCTCGAAGGAATCCACCTTCAACAGGGAAAAACCCTAACAAGATGCAAAAGCAATCTATTTTTTTATTAATCAAAGTCTAAATTCGGATTACCACTTAAGCCTATTTTTATAGTGCCTATAAAGCTTGAAAAATAAGAAATAGAGTCCTAAAATAATGCCTAACCTATATAGTAATCAAATATAAGTCAAAAACTAATAAAACTTACCTAAATCTACTCTAAAGCCTCTTCTAATCATCCTACTAATATTAATTCCGAAAATACAATTAAAATAATAAAAGATACGCAAATAATTAATATCTCGTTCTACATCATTGACTTTGACGCGGAGCTCTGCCGAAAAATATACCCGAAGGTTCAATGTGACACCGTGTCACCAAACCCTCACCGTAGGCACCGTGCCAGCCACAACTTGGCCAACGCCAAAAGCTAAGGCCCCTCGCGCAAGCAAGTCAGGAGAGGTCATGCCGAAATTTTGGCACGATCCCCGCCTTAACTTAAGGACGTTGACTTCGACTGTGGCCCGTGCGTCACATACGTTGGAAGTTTGCGTGATCAGCTAGCCTTAAGTTCACTTTTTCTTTTGTCGGTGGAACTCGCTTGCCTTATAGGACCTCGCTCGGGATAGTCCGTCCCGAGAAAGATAATCTACAAATGGAAATGAGGGGCTTATAAGCGTAGTGACGAGATCCACTGATTAGAGCTCTAGGGTTAGTTGCGAAAAAGAAGACACGCTCTTTTCCAACCGATTAGGACTCTGAGAAAACGCGTTTTAAGTAAACATTAATCGGTAATTGCACATTGCACAAGCCCGAAACCTTGAGCCAAATACCCTTTTCCGAAGCCTAAACCCTGCCTTTCGTTCCCTGTAGCGAGCATAAAGTGGTTCAGATTTCCGGGTCAGCGCCTCGCCAGAATCACAGTTACGGCAGCGCCAGACAGTTCTTCGGTTCCCTCAGTTCCCTCAGCCAGAATATCCGACATGTCTAGCTCATCGAGAAATCGTGACGGGGAAGGACCCCCGCCACCGGTAACAGATATGACTTTGGAAGAAGCCATCAGGGCTTGTGAGGTTCACAAGAGGCAGAAAGAAGATCAGCAGAATTTCGTGGTACAGCTTCTGAATGAGCGAGGTATAGCAGCTATCCCCCAGTTAGACGGTACTTTCATCCTGGTCGAAGATGACGATTCCCCGAAACCAGTTCCTCAAACCTTCAACCAGGTTCCTCCCCCGCAAACTTACGGGATGCCTTCGAACCAAGGAAACAACCGACCTAGGCTCCACGTTGCCACCTCTCAGGGCAACCCTGCCATATATGGCCAGGCCAGTGCTACTCCCATCACTCAATACCACCAGCGCACCGCTGGACCATCTCAGACAGATGCCAATATCCTTCAATACCCTCCTGGGTTCATCCCATTTCCTGTACACGAATCCCAAAATACCGGGCACAAACCCTGATACAGTGCAGAAAAGGCCCCCATATATCCACATATATCAAGCCTTCCACCTCCAATCACTACCGCTCACGTGGTAGCACCCAGCACCGAGCCTCACAGTCCACCACTGGACCCAACCTTAGCCTGGATGGTCGAACAGATGAAAGACCTGAAAGCCACCATGAGCAGCTCAAAGCAAGAAACGCTCAAATCCACAGATCCGGGAATGGTCACGCCTCTCCCTGCCAAGTTCAGAATGCCAGAGATGGACCGATTTGACGAAACCGAATGTCCTCAAACGCATGTCGACACCTACATTCTCGGCATGAGAGCGAAAGGAGCAACCCTCCAGCAAATGGCTGACCACTTCCAGCATACGCTCAAAAGTTCAGAGTTACGATGGTTTCTAAGGGTCAAGCCTGTGGATCGCCACACCTGGGATCAGATCAGTAACATCTTCCTGGAACGGTACAGATCCAATCTAGAGTGGGAAACAAGTCGTGAGGACTTAATCACCACTGAGCAGAAAATAAATGAAAGCGTCGGAGAATTCTACAAGAGGTGGAGTTGGAAACTCTCCGAGATCATGGAGCCACTCTCCAAGGATGAACAGATGCGGATCTTCAAGTCCTTCTTAAGACCGTCCATCAGAACCCTCATCTGTCATCATTTCTTCCCAGATCTCCGGGCCATGGTCAATGTCGGCTCACAGTTTGAGAAGGATCTCAACGAAAAGTTGGCTACTACACAGCCATACAGATACCGATCAGCACTTGCATTCAATCCCGCACCGGCCCCCGGCAAAGGGAAAGATACATCTGTCAACTACATCCATCAGGGACAGCAGTCGGGCAACAGAAACCCAGTCCCACAAAGCAACAATTCCACTCAGAAGCAGTCTGACGTACACTTCGACAAGTTGGACATGCCGCTGAGCAAGATGCTGGAAGGGTTAATCAAGGAAGGTCTCCTTAAACCCGTTGCAAATTACAAACCCAAGAATCCCGTAGTCAACGCTGACAAGAGCAAGTACTGCGCCTTCCATCAGTATCACGGCCATACCACCGACAAATGTGTGGGGTTACGGTACGAAATCCAGAACTTGATAGAGGAAGGAAAATTAGAGCGCCCCCGTGGGCCCAATACAGTCGGAAACCCTTTTCCGAACAACAACAGTGTGAATTCCATTGAATGGGTGCCCAAGAAGATTGTCGCAGAGCCAGTTCCTCCGCCTCTTCCAGCCGGGTCCTCATCAAATGTCCACATCAGCTACGATGTTTGTGATTGCTCCGCCCGCTGAGTACGAGTCCCAAGACATGGTCAGGAGCAATCCTCCGAGAAAACAGAAGAAGAAGTCCTCTCAACAGAAACTGAGAGAAAGATACGAAGCTGGAGACACCAGTGTCGGTACACTCGGAGAGCCATCCGGGAGGTTCGACTACTACGTACTCTACTCCAGCCAGTCCTCCCTTCCTCCAGGCCATGCAGCTTTAGAGCAGACAGGGGTGGGAAAGCCGAAAAGTCCTGCTGACACCAGAGCTCAGACCTTGGGACACCGGAATACCTCAGATCTTGGTAATCTTCTTGCGCCACCGAAGCCTAACCCCCCGCGGGATCAGCCAAGGTTCAATTTGTCCAGCTTCAGAGCACGGACCGGCAAAGGAAGATCAAAGTCAGCTTGGCACTCGCACTCGATCAACGTGCTAACCAAGGGCGGCAACCGCCACAAACAGCCTCAACACAATCCCGAGGCTCTAGCAAAGGCTTTAACTCACAAGAGGAAAACAGGAAATGGATGGCTTGATGACTCTCCTTCTCCGGATAGAGACCAGATCTACGATTCCCGACTGTATGGCAGTATGATCACGTTCTGTGACGAAGACCTACCGAGAGATGCCTCGGGGCATAATGAAGCTCTGTACATCACTCTCAAGCTCAACACCATATCACTCCCCGGAGTATTGGTGGACAACGGGTCATCCGTTAACGTCCTCCCTCTCAGTATGATACGAGCCCTACGCATCAACGAAAGCCACCTGATTTCGTCAACCCGGACTATCAATGCATACGATAGCACGCCTCGTCCCATCCTGGGGATGGTGACTCTGGAGCTCTAGTTCGAAACCTAAATAGTGCCAGCAAAATTCCACGTGATGGACATTCCATCCGAATTTACAGCTCTGTTGGGACGCCCTTGGCTACATCACATGAAAGCCATAGCCTCCACTCTCCATCAGTGCGTCAAGTTCATTAACCGTCGGTGAGATCTTGAAGTCATCGTAGGGGACAGCTTTCCTCTTAGGAAGCGAAGCCGAGACAAGAGCCAAGCGTGCCCGCAGCCTGTGCACCGGGCTACCTCCTTCAAGTCGACCAAGGGACTATCGGGCAAATCTCATCGGAATCCCTCGTAGTCCTGGAGATGCTAACTATGTCAACGTACTCGAGCAAAGTGCACTCACAGCGGTCCGATACATCAAGTTCAACTGTCAATTCCAACATTTGGAGGCAGACTGGAAAGAAACACTGAGCATCGCCATGATACGGGCGCATAAACCCCCTGTCTCCGATCGGAGATTTGTCATCATTCTTCAAGCCAACTCTCTGGCCCCGCCAGGTGAAGAGATTATCTTGATAAAGGTCAACAAGCACCGTCATACTCATCTTGAATGCATGGACGTCGTATGGGATGTCCTCCACGAGGAATTGCCCGCTGAACCCCTCTTCTCCAGCGAAGGGCATGATGTTTTCCTAGCAGCTCCTACAGCGCAGCAGGACGCGAGGCGTCCTTACGTTTGGGTTGAGCCGTCAGACGACGACGAATCAAGACTCTCTGGAGTCGAGGACGTGGCAGATCCGCGGGCAGATCTCTGCATTCACATGCTCAGTTTCGAGGACGGCACCCGTTCCGATCAGGTCACCTACGATAAGGGCTCCAACACCATGGAAATTGTCAATCTCAACGTCCAGTACAGGCAGCTATCCGATAATTAGAAGCAACTGGTTGACACTACGAAGAACCCCTCTGATCGAGTGACTGACGACGACTTCGTCAACATCATCTATTCCAGATATCCGGATGATACCAAGGATCCGGTCCTTATTATCAGATTTTGCAACGCCAAAGTTACCCTCGACGACTGCCTGCTCATGGTAAATGAGGCCCTGACTAATCGAGCTCAGAGCTCATCATCACTTCCGACTACCAGCCCAAGTGGCAACCGGCCCGTGCCGTCAGTCAAGCTTAAAGCCACAAGCGCCGCCAAGGCCAAGGGCAACAGCGAAGGAGACAAAGCTCCTCAAACCGCTACAAATCAGATCAACCTAGGGAACGCTTCCGGTAGCCACCCTGAAAACATCTGTAAAGGTCTTCCCCACAAGACAAAGTCAGCTTCCGACGTTGGAAATGACCACCTCAGCATCAACATGCTCAAGTTCGATTCTGCTCCCAGTCATCACGGCCACGGATTCAAACATCCCGCCAGCAAACTGCTAGCTCTGATAGACTTGGCGATCCAGTGGGATCACGAGACTGTCAACATCACAGAATTCAACACCCCCGTGTGTTCAATCAAACAGATATGGGCGAACTTCTTGGTAGTCTAGATCAAGGAAGGCCGCATGGAATGTCCCAGCCCGACTTCCTTCGTCAACATAATCCAAGTGTTTCCGCCATTCGGAGATTTGGATGTGATCACAGTTCTGGACACTAGTCAGATGGCGCGCACCTACGGAGAATGTTTAGCTCTAGCAAGGAAAGCCCCCATGGAACTAGCCGCTCAAGAGAACCGTCTTTGGGATGAAAACCAAGCTCAAAAGACCCACAGGGACCAAGCCCTTAAAGTGTCACAAGCAGCTTCAGACAGAAAGCTAGAGGCCACTCTAGACCAGTTCGACCTCAGGGGTTTTGCTCATGGCAACTTCCTTGACTACAGTCTGTTCTTATCCAACCTCCTCTGCCAAACGAGGGTGGTCAACGGTCCCGATGACCTAGGAGATGGAATGGCACAACAGAACGAATACCAGAGCTTATCTCCCCGAGGAAAGCAAGTTCTCTATGAAAGCGACAATGAAGACGATGAAACCATTCTCTTCCAAGCCAGACATGATGTCAACAAAACCGGAATCCCAAGGGTCCTGGGAGGATGGGGACGGATCATTTCCGCACTCAAGCTGAAAGGCCAACTAAGAGAGGAAGGTCTATTCAAAAAGAATAGAAAGATGGAAATACATCTCCAACAACTGCTCAGGGAGATTCGACAGACTGCGGCATTCATTTACAGAAACGATCAACTGGGACAGCAACCAGTTACATGGGCAGATGTTCGAGAAGCCGTGTACGCACCTTCTGACATACCCGCCACTCAGATAAAGAAGAAGGGAAAGCTCTCCCCGATGGAGGTCTACCTAGACAGCCGCACGCAGTTCAAAGAAGCACTGGCTATTCTCACATGGGAAGAAACACAGGCGCTAACTCTCGACGCAGGCTCTACTGCACGGAAGTTGATATGGGCCAAGAGTGGAGGAAAATTAGCAAACCATGAGTATCGCCAAACCCGACTCCAGAATGCCCTGAGTATGCTCAGCAAGAAGAAAAGGAGCGCGGTATACCATGAAGAGATCAAGGAGACTGTTCGCCTGAACCAAGATCTCTTCAGCCTCCCCCGGAGGGTCAGCAACGCACAATTCGGTTCTAATAACCACTTTTGTGCACTGACGTTTGAACAGCTGTGTCAAACCGTAGGCTACCTCCCCACAGAGGCACCCAAGCCGGTATCCTGGGACAGAATCCGTAAAGCTGCCGAAGTTCCCGGGAACACATCTACAATCAATGAATTAAGGGAAGACATATGGCCCTATGCTACGAGGAATCCCCCTCTGACTATGGCTCAACTCAGAGCGGACTGTTCAGAAGGGACCAAGCCTGATGTCAGCGTTCTAACCCGATCGGGTCAAATCCATACATTACCACCTAAAGCCATCAAAAAGCCGACGGAGCCAGAACTGCAACCCGGCCAGCCCGAAGACGCAAGTTCCGTGAAAGAAGATCCGATCCTCACTCAGCTCAAGCAAACCCAGGCGAACATTTCCCTCTGGTCTCTGCTCACATCCTCATATCCTCACAAGATCAAGATAGAGGAAAGTCTGGCCCGTACCATGGTCCCCGTGGACGCAACCCCAGACGAAGTCATTCAGATGATTGGTAACATCCACTACGGCAACATTATCACCTTCACAGATTTGGACCTTCCAAAATTTGGGGCTGATCACAATGAGCCACTCTACATCACAGTCCAGTTGGACGAGCGTCGCCTTCCTCGTGTGATGGTAGACGGAGGTTCCGGAATAAATGTCTTGCCCGCCAAGATGATGGACCTGCTGGACATCAAGCCCACAGATCTGAAGCCATCAGTCTACACTGTCAAGGCCTATGACTCTACTTCCCGTACAGTTCTCGGGGTTGCTACTCTTAATATCTGGTTCGGCAAGCGGATGATCCCCACCGAATTCCAAGTGTTGGACATTCCAATCACTTTCACAGCCATCCCTGGGCGACCCCGGCTGCATCAAATCAATGGCGTGGCATCTACCCTTCACCAAGCCTCAAGTTCATGCAAGGCAACGAGCCGACCTACGCCTACGGCGACAGCGTCACCACCGAGGGGACCAGCACCAACGACATTCCAGTGTTAGAAATCAAGCATAATGACGACATAGCATTAACTGGATTCACTCTGGAGACCTCCAAGATCCAAATATGCAACGTGGACCTTCCACTGTTTCAAGACAAGATTCCTCCCGCCATGAAGATGATGAAACTCATGAACTTCATCCAGGACTGGGGCTCGGCAAAAGGTTACAAGGCCAACACCAAGTCATCGAAGTCAAGGACCACACCACGATCCAGGGGTTCGGTTATGTGCCAACACCAGCTGACATCAGGGAAAACAAAAGGATCGCCCGCACCAAGGCAGCAGCCCTCAAAAAGGGAACCTCCAACGGCACACCCAACCTTCGACCTCACAGTTTCGACATCGCTCATTACTTCATCAAGGGAACCGACAGCAGAACTGAGGGGACCGACAAGGGAACCGACAGCAGAACTGAGGGGACCGACAGCAGAACTAATGAAGATGAGAAAGAAGCAGGGATAGTCAGCACAGAGACTACAAAAAGGATGGAAAAGCTAGCACGGGACCTCAAGCGTTTCAGAGGACTCAAGGCTAATCTGATAAGGGGAGCGTTCCTCGACATCACAGCTCTACCTGGACCAACTGCCGCCACAGTCCAGCACGAGTACACATTCAAGGGAATCCCAGACTTGGAAGAGCAACTCAAGGTACTCTTCACGGGAAACAGATTGTTCAGATCAGCCGCCGATGCCACATTCGAGACAGTAACTCCAAAGCAGAAGGAATCAGAATTCATAGAAGATGCTCTCAGTGGACCAGCTCTACAGAGTCTTTTGGAAGAATTCATGGAGGTGCTAAACCTGATTGACCTGGGCTCCGAAAATAGCATGATCTCCATGATTGGGACAGCAGAAGCCAAGCCTCTCGATCCCCGAACCCTCATCAAGCATCCAACAATGCCACTGAAGAACTGGGTAACTTTCACAGGACCAAGGGCAAGCCAGACAGAAATGGAAGACAAGCTGGGCCTGCACCCACATCTCCCTAAACCCGGTCTCGAACCCTCTGAGTCAGTCCTTGTAAAAGTCCAGTCCTCTTAGTCGTCCAACGGCCTTACGCCGGAAGACTATGATAATGTGGCCATCCACGTATTTCCGTTCTCATTCAATGAAAAGTCTGACCTTTCGGAGTATCCTCTCATTGCCACTTTAACAACTGATAAGTTAACAAACAACTTAAAAGACGTTAATAACTTAATTGATAAAGAAGCAGACACATTAAATGAACAATACATTAAAGAAGTTCTCAAGCATGTAGTTGACCAAGAGGACAACCGGGCCCAAGCTGCCGAAGAGGTTATGACCAAAGTGAACCTGGGGTCAGTGCAAGAGCCTAAAGAGACAAAAGTGGGCAGTTTCTTCGCCGATGCAGAAAAAGAAGCCCTTATAAGCCTCCTCCGCGAGTATGTTAACGTGTTTGCCTGGTCATACCAGGGCATGCCAGGACTCGACCCCTCGATCGTGGAGCACAGAATTCCCCTGGATCCCGAATCCAAGCCTATCAAACAGAAGCTGCGCAAGATCAAGCCAGAGTGGTCCTTGCAAGTGAAAGAAGAGATTGAGAAAATGCTCCGAGCATTTGATAAGAAAGTCAAGATACGAGACATCAGAGAAGGCGACTTGGTGCTAAAGGAAAAGCCTCCTACGCAGACCAATCCCCTCGGAAAGTGGGAGCCTACTTGGATAGGTCAGTTCGTGGTACAAAGAATCTTCTTCGGAGGAGCCATGAAGTTAGCAGATTTGGACGGGAACCCTTTCGTTAACCCCGTGAACGGAAGCAAGCTCCGCAGATACTTCGTTTGAGGAAGAGCATGAGTCAACTCTCCTTCCCCATACACCACCCCTCAGTAAAATTAAAGTGCTAAAAGAGTAATAACCAACTGGATACCTTCCCGATAATGATCCAGGTAAAAAACAGGGTCACACTTCTTTTGTTTATTTTTCTCACATATCACCTAAAGTGTCGAACTACGGTGACCTGAGCCCCTTAGTCCAATTGTAAAAGGGGAACGTAGGCAGCCATCATTGGTTCAATCTCAAAAACAAAAAAAAAACAAATAAGCATCAATCGCTTGTGTTTCCAAAAAACTCTTTTCAATTAACCTACAAATTCATTACGGTTAAAACAATCTTTGATGAGTTCAAGCACGGTCAACTCTTGACTCGCTACACGCTAGCAAAACTACAATAAACATTAATCAATTAATGTGTCTGGAATGACAGTGGGTGGATACTCCGGACAGCAAGGTCAACCTAGTCCCCCGTACTTGGTCCTTCATCCTCTTCCCCTTCCCTTTGCCATGGCAAGTATTCTTCACCTTCACAGAGAATATTCCCGTAGTCCTTCTACCTGGATCTGGGACCCTTCCCAATGCATCCGTCCGACCGGCAGCTGCCAACGTAGCCCTTTCCCTAGCTCTATCTTGAGCTGCTTCTCTCCGAGTCATCATGACCGTGCTTTAATCGGCCGCCCGACTAGCATTGGCCTCATAATCAGCCATGTCGTCCCCAATACGATTCTGAGGGTTAGCCATCGCTTCGGCACTCCTCAAAGTCGAGCCGTCAGGGTAATCAAGACCTAACAGCTCCTTCCGTCTCCACAAAATGGCCATCTGTGTCTCCCCCATACACTCCTCATACCAGTTCAGATACTGCGTAAATAAAATAATGCCCCCTCTCCGGTGAAAGAGAACCCTGGCAGGATAGGATGTGTATTGTCATAACCACGTGAGAAGCAATAGCATCGAGGATCTTCCATCGAAAGAGATCCCACCTCGAAGGTAGCAGCATGACCCAAACCCGTCAATGGCACCTGCTCCAACCCGTACTGTCGCAGCACCAAGGATGGAATGTAGAAAGCAGTCTGGGACAACCTCGGTACTCTAACAACCAGAAGACCCTCCTGAGCGGTCCGACAAGTTTGTAGCTTCCAATGAGGAACCCACCACCGCAAGTGATGCGTGCGAAGTCTGGCCATCCAGAGCTCTAGTTCAGTCTGATCGCCCCCTATCACCAAAGGACGTCGAGAAAAGGACCAAGGGTCACAAGACACTCGCACCTCGAGCACCATCTGCAATCGCTCCCTCAACCACATAGTGAGCATAGCGGGACTACCTTCCCACATGTATCGACTGCCGGTCGCCATCCGACCTATGCCAAGGAACATCTCGCCCAGGATCAAAGGCACGATGTCTCCTCCATTCCGACACTGCCACACCAGGTCCAGTACACTATGATGGCACACACCCAGGGACATAAACGTGAACAAAGTGGCAATTGCGCACAGAGCAAAAGTGTCCCACGCAAAAATGCTCCCCTCAACACCGGCAAATTTATCGGGTAGTCCCGAAATGTCAACATAATATGTGTTCAGTATTAGCATCCCGTATGCTTCTTCAGCTAAGATACCAAGCAAAGACACCAACTTCTCAACGGTGGCCATGTCGCCCGTCAAAGGAAGAACTAGTTGTTCCGTCTCAGGTCCTCCTAATATGGCCCATAAATCTTCAAACGTGGGTGTAATCTCATTGTACGAAAAGATGTACACGTGCCTCCTCACGTCCCAGAAGCGAGTCGCAGCTCACAAGAGATCCCAATCCGGCATGAGCTCTTTCAAAGCCCAAACCGATTTCATCCCATAGCAACCTTCGAAAAAACCCTTGCTTTGCCTCGTGTGGTGTCGTACCCATGACTGAAAATTATCCAAGTATCACTCTTGCATCTGAGACGATAACCTAGGAAATGGAGCCATGAAAAGAGCAAAGAAAACCTTCAAGAATTTAAGAGAGAAATTCAGTGTTTGATCAAAATCAAATGTGATGTTTTCAAATTTGCAAAAACTGGCCTGCAATTTAAAACAAACTGGAATTGAAGCCCAGTCCGGCCGGACTGTTTTTCAAGTTGACAAGGTCAACTCTGCAGCCAGCTGCCTCAAATCAGGAACATTTCCAAACCACATCATGTTCAAGCCTTATTTAAACTACGTGCATCCATAGTTTAAATCAACCACTGCCGACACCACCTCCGCCCCGGGCTTGTGCAACAGTGCAATTAATTAAATAACAGTGCATATAGGTATAAATTTTGACCAGTTCAAATTTTATGCATGTCTCATTATTATTTATTTTTGATCAACTTACTTGCTTATTTGCCAAAAATAAAGGAAGGTAATCACTAAATAAATGTGCAAAATATAAGGTTCCGCCTCAAAGGCCCTTTCAAGTACAAATCAAATTGTTTGGACAATACACACATTTTGTCTAAAAAAAATCAAGAAAGAGGACTATTCAGAGTCCTCCTCGTCATCAGAGCACTCGAAATACTGCCCCGCCGCAGCCGGATCCACCGAGGACAGATAATCTCCAAATTCCTCAAGGCGGGAATACGAGAAAGGCCACCTCCGCGCATGTGTCCCCGAGAACTCTCCTCGTTCGTGTCCCGAATACGAAGAGTGACGAGCTCCGAACCCCGCCGTCTCACCAGTGAACTGGCCGAACCCCTGCGTAAAGTCTGTCCCACCACTCATGGAGGCAGACGAGTCTCTCGCTGCAGACGGCCTAGATGGCATCGGCTCATGCACAGCTGCGCTGCTCCGGGAACTATACCGCAGGAACTCCACGAGTCTCCTAGCGTAGTATGCTATCCCATTCATATGCCTCACGGCCTGGTTGTAAGTACGGCCAGACACCTGCAAATCAGGAAAGCCATCAAAAAACAAATAGACAGCACAGATGCAACATTTACATAATGCTACTATCAAGTACAGAAAGTCAAATCAAAAAACTCACCGAAGCATTGGGATCCACTCTGTACCAAGGCCTCACCTCCTCCGGAATGGGAACCATCAGTCGCCTACGAGAACCATCAGGCCCCTCATACCCCAGTCGAGCGCGAGGGAACGGGTAGTCCCGGGGATATACAGGGCCCTCGCCCTCCCTGTGCAGCACCTGCGGGCTCCTCAGCCTCGTCCTCAGAAAGACATCATAGTCGACGCCCTCTATGATGAACTCAGCGAAAAATATGCCCTGTCTATAGCGCTGCAAATCCTCCATTGGTATCAGCAAAGGATACTGCATGTGTGGAGGCGGGTCCATCAGAACCAAAGGAAGGGACCCCGGGCCATGCTGATAGGTCACCCTCTCACCCAAATATATCGTGTCGCTGTAAGTACGCCAATCCAATTCGCGACCTTTCCAGATGCATCTTAATATGATAAAATTGCATTTAGGGGCATTTTGGAAAATTCCCGGTCCATCCCGAGACTTCCGGAAACGTTTCACAAGTTTCTCGCGAAGGAAGTACTTTTTTGTACTTTACTCGAGTTAAAGGACCTAAAGAGAATAAAATTGTTTTGGACTTTTTGGGTATTACCTAGGAAGGTTCCAGAATCAGTTTTGGCGCCAAAAACGGTTATGGTCACCTTGTGTCACGCGACAAGTCGAAGCATGGAAAGTGGTTACGTTACGTCGTGCGACACAAATTGACCATAGACTGCAGCTATAAATAAGACCCTACCCCTCTCAGTTTTGGATCCGAATTTCACCTTCCTAAAGCTACTCTGCCCAAATTATGCCAGAAACTCCCTCTCTCCTCCTCCCTCACAAACAACCACCCAATTCCCTTTCAATTCATCACCTCTCACCTCTCTTCAACCCAATTCTCTCTCTACATCATCAAGGACCTTGAATCATCTATCCAGATCCGAGTTCCTGGTGGAATCTCCTCTTCAGAAGCTGAATTGAAGACTCCTACACCTAACTTGGTGTAAGAGTTGAGGACTACAAGGGTAACTCACTTCTCCCCCTCTCTCTCCCTCGTCTCTTTGTTCAATTGTTTCTTTTGCTTCTCCACTTGATAATCCGGCTCCATCTGCTTCGAATTATCAAGTGGCAACTGCAATATCTCTGTTTAAATAGTCTATACTTGTGTCCAATTGCCTAATTATGATGTGATCTACTTGGATTAGCAATTTGGATGTCAAGGGAGTATGGATCTCCCATATCCACACTCCTTTGATTGGTTCGTATCTATTTCGTGTTGTTCTGATTGATGTTGATATAATTGTTTGCTTGGTTGTGTAATTGTTGGATTTGCATATCAATGTGTGAGGTACCTGCAGATGGTAACCTTGTGTCACGCGACACATTTGGACAATGGAAGTCCTGTGTCACGCGACATGTCGTGACCATCTGCAGGAACCATGTTTCAGTTGTAAGATGGTGCAGTTGATTATCCTAGCATGTTAATAGTATGATAATGATTCTTAGTGTTCAGATCTGGTTTGTAGTTGTAGTTTGATTTCATTTAGATATTTTGCAATCTGTTTGTTGTGAATCTCTACAAGGTAACCATGTGTCACGCGACAAATTTGGACATGTGGAGTCCTGTGTCACGCGACATATGGTGTCCTTTACAGAGAACCTGTTTTCCTCTGTAAATCTGTCCTATCTGTTGTAAAGGGATGTGGCCTCCCGGATAATTGGTCTACAAGTTGTAATGAGCTTTGTCTATTCAATAAAATTCATGTTATTGAATTTGTTCGTTATCATCGTTTGCATGTTGTTTGAATTATTTGGATGTCTAAATTAGAAAGACTCGTCTATGGATGAGGCGTGTTGGGTGAACTCTCGGTTCTTCCCAACACGTAACCTGACCCCCGAACCCGTTCTCTTTCAAAAGGTTTTTCAAAGTGCACCTCTTAAAGCATGGCGTGGCGACTCCTTTCTTTGTTCATTTTAAAACCGAGAAAACAAAATTTTTTTGGGCGAGCGCGCATTCAGTGCAACTCTGCTGGGGACTGTGTTTTGAAAACCTGTTTTTTCAAAATAAGAGGGTCAAACTTTCGTTCTTTTAGACATCCTATGTGTTAATCTTATGTGCATCCTTGATAATCTTGTGCGATACATGCATTTTATAGGATCTTACAACTTGTGTGCCTTTTGTGTGTTGCTTGTGGCCCTGCTGTGTTGTTATATTTGGTTTGTTTCATCCCTTGCCAAGGAGAGGCAGGGGCTAATCTCAGTTTTGCAGGGGAATTTGGGTTCAGTGACACTCCTAGTCATGCGACAGCTTTGTCCCATGTTGTTCTGTGTCACGCGACAGGACTAGTCACTGGACAGGTCTCAGTGTTGGTTTGAGGGCAGTCCCTTGAACCGAAGATTGCTCAGCTGATTGTTGTTCCTTTCTTTTCTTCCCTGTGAGAGTGTGTTTGTTTTCTTTTCTTTTTAAATAAATAAATAAACGGAAAATTTTGTTTTTTGTAAATAAAAGAATATAGTTATCCGCACACTACACCATATAGATCTAGAACCCTCGGGTGCGATTGACGGCATCGCGGACGGCCATGAATTTCGCCTACACTTGAGCGCCTAATGTCAAACCCATTCCCCTAGTGCGTTTAGGTGGCGCCACACTTAAATCTTACCCACGGTTGGTTTTTTATACAATGTTTTAATTATACCAAGATGAGTTGTTTTTGAAAATGCCAATAAGTCTTTATACCTTCCCCAAAACCTCGCACCTTGTGGGCATGTTGCCAATGCAACATGGTTTCACGTAAGGACATGTCACTCCCGTGGCGTGTCCTAAACGAGAGATCATGCCGCGTTGTCACCATGCACCGACGAGAGGTCATGCCGGATTTTTCTTGGAAATTCCCCGAGAATACCAGTTATGCTGCCCAAATTTCTCCAGAAATTGGGGCTACTCGTCTGTCCCACATCGTGATAGGTCTTGGTTAGGTATCATCACTTATTATTAATTTCAAATGCAAAACATCCAGTGTAATTCGAACGTTGCGTCCCTCGGATTCCCCAAGGTGTAGTGTGCATAAATAAAAGATTAGCTTTTCCCAACCGTTCTTAGGATTTAAACCATCGATTTATACTTGAAGATAAATAAATTGTTTGCGCGAGTCTGTTCTCTCCGTTTCTTCTCCCTCTCCCATTTTTTTCCACTCCTTTCCTTACCTCATAAACCCGTATATATCTACCCTCTGTAGCGGTGACAAGTTGGGAACGTGTCCTGACATTCTGTGGTCTTTGGTTTCCTATCTCCGAAGCATCCCCCGCAAAGCTTCTATCTATTCCGCTATCCAAGATGTCTGGTGCAAGAGATATGTCATCCGCTCAGTCTGGAATCCTTCCTCCCTCGGGCCAGTTGGACATGAATGATTTGTCAGTAACAGAATTGCGAGCTGCCCTGGAAGCCGCTATGATCCGTGAATGCAAGGCTCAATTGCTTGGACGAGTTGCTAAAGCCAGAGAGGAGAAAACGCACGCTAGATTTGTTGAAGCGATGCGAACCCGAGGAATCACGGTAATTAGCCATGAAGACGGGTCATATGAGGAAATCATCAATGCTAGCAGTGTTGACTGCGGGATTGGAAATGTAACGAAGGGGGTAATTGAAGATGAGCAAGATAAGATCCTTTCCCCGACACCTCATGTAGTCCAAGCTCAAGTTAAAGATGAACAACCGATCTTTGAGGCTTTCAGTTTTCCTAATCAGCTGGATTTGAAGGATCAGTATCAGCCAAATTCCCAAGGGTCATACCATTATCGTACTCGGAAAGGGTCACTACTGTTTCACCTTGACCAAGTTCCCCTGCAAGGAAGTACTCCGCAACCACCAACAAGTTCATTTGGTTCCAGCTTGTCACCCCCGCATGATCAGTATTCCGTACCAACCTCACGCGTAACTGTAAATCAAATGCCTTTCATCCCGACCGCAAATCCTACCCAACCAGGGACGCCAACACTTGAACCCCCTCCAAAAATGGTTCGGGCAGAAAAGAAGAAGCAGTATTGGGGAGAGTTAGGGATGCCCATCAACCAGTTCCTTAAAGTGTTGGTGAGTGGAGGTTTGGTTCAACCATTAGCCAATTATGTCCCTCTTCATAACAATGTAAAGCTGGATCTAAGCAAATACTGCTACTATCACCGGTATCCAGGCCATATTACTTCTGAATGCAAGCAGTTGAGGGTGATCATCCAGGAACTCATTGATGAGGGAAAGATCGAGATAGGCCCTCAGGAAGGAAGCAACATTCAGAATCTCCGTCAGTTCCCACCACGCAAGAAGCGAGAATTTGATGACTTGGGGATAACAACCGAAGAAGCGTTTAATGGTTTGATGCGAAGAGGATTGATAAAACCGCTTGATAATTACCATCCCACCAAGCCTAATCCAAATTTGGACCGCGGCAAGTATTGTTACTACCATCAATATCCTGGTCATGCCACCAATGATTGTACTCCCCTGAAGTTGTTGATTCAAATGATGGTTGATGATGGTAGAATTGAGAAAGCTCCTCCTAAAGTGGCAAATAATCCTCATCAGCAAGTTCAGAGCTTCCCCATGTGAAAAGTCAATCAGTCAGATGTCATAGGGTCTTAATGGTTTTATCTTGCTAAAAAATGTTTGTTTTTATGATTTGAGTCTATTACACCCGTGTATTGAGTCTTTTATTTCAATGAATAAAATATGTGCTTCTATTCTTTCTAGACTCGAGACATTACTTGTGCACCCACATTACACTTAATTGAAATGGTCTTATTCCAAATGATCACTTGTGCTGCTCACCGACTAACGTTTAGAAATGACTGATGTTTAAACCGATCAAAGCGAGAAAATCGACTGATATCCCCATCTTGCGCCCCATATGCTCACACATCTTTCATAATCTCGTTTTTCGATGAATTTGCACGGATCTTCCTCAGAGTAAGCTTAAGAAAGCAAATGAAGACTGGATCTCGTTCGGATCATCCGATAGGGACTGAAGTTGAAACCTTCACCTCTAGGGAAGCCACCACCTCACCCTCACCAAATAATACCCCTTCAATTCAAGATCGGCATATTTGAAACCCGTTTAACCATTCCCAGAAGAAGAGGGGCTATCCTTGAGGCTCCCGTGATTCAAAGAAGATCGACCGTCTCCAAGATCAAGAATAACGAAAAACAATGACCCATCCTGGGGACTAGCTGAAATCCTCCTCTCAAAAGAAAAAAGAGAGAGACGAAAATACAAAAGAAAAAAAAAGATATATAAAAAAAAAGAAAAGAGAAAAAGAAGAAAAGAAAGAGAGCCTAGTCCCCAGCGATCCTCTCAAAAGCAAAAGTCCAAGGATTCGGTTGTTACTCAAGAGGAGTCTCAGAGTGAATAAAGAAACATCCTGGATGTCCCTTATCATTACCTCTAACCAATTCCGATCGTCCTCTCGATTTTTAGAGGATATTCCCACTGCCTTTACCAATTCCAAGCCGTCCTCTCAATTTTAGAGGACAGTCCCATTACCATTACCCTTACCTTTGCCTTTAGTCAAAGCCAAGATTGACCTCTCATTTTTAGAGGCATTAAAGATGCAGTCAAGATTCCCTCACCTTAGAAATCCCAAACACATACCCAAGAGCCAACCTCTCATCTTTAGAGGTTCAGTCAGCAAAAGGCCTAGCCGACCTCTCGTTTTAAGAGGTCATGATATCCTAAATCACACGATGGCCGATCGAAACCCCGAGACCCAGTCGCAGTTCCTACTGTGAATGTGTGCCCAAATTTTGTTTTTGTTGGATTCACGCGAGTTTGAAGACATCCGGTTTAATTTGAAAAACGGAATCGCCACGCCATTTTGATTACCTCAAAACTTTGAAAAAAAGGTTTTATGGGTTCGGAGGTTAAGTTACCCCTTGGGAAGAACGTTTGGCGTTCACCCAAGGTGCCTTGCCGGAGCAAGTCTCCCATGATTTCATTAATCGTGCTTGCTTGCGTGCTTTCTTGTGTGCATGTGTTTGAAAATAAGGAGGGAATGTCCCAAGTCGTCTTCCGGACGTACAAACCATTTGTTGGTTGTCGCTCGGGATTTCTTGGAATTTATGTATTCGGGATTATGATCCCGCCCTCATCTTGGACTTGTGATCATCGCATTTTTTAGACCTTGGGACTTGCGTGATCGAGAGAATGACTCTCTTTATAGTCAAAGATAAGGTTCTTTAGAAAAGGAGGGTCCTTAGCCCATCAATCCTACACTTTAAGATGGTCGAGCTTGAATAGATGCTTCATACTCATCTTAAGTGATAATCGGAGATATAGGGTTCGAAGGTGTCCCTTTTCTAAAGAGATTATGAAACCTTTATGGAAGGAACGATGTAAAGATAGGATCTTTTACACCGGTCCGTTCCTAGGTTGCTAATGGGGGAATGGGGGAAATGTATGTAAAAATGACACTTTAATGAAAAGATGACATTTTTGGGTTGCAAATGATGCACTTAATTCAAAAAAATGATCTTTATTGCAAATGATGCATAAAGATTTGATTTTTATGCAAATGATGCATTTTTGTTGAAGAAATTGGCATTCATTATGCAAATGATGCATAAAGATTGCATTTTGAAAAGCATATGATGCTAGTTTATGGTAAAGACGTGGTCTTTAAAGCAAATGATGCTTGGAAAAGGGATTTTGAATGCAAATGATGCATTTTGATTGAAAAGATTTGATTTTTATATGTAAAGGATGCATAAAGATGACATTTTTATTTGAAAATGGGGGTTTTAGGTGCAAAGAATGCACCTTTATGGGAAAAAGACTACATTTTTATGACAAATGATGTCTAATGCATGCAAAAGGGGAAGGGGGAATATGAAGATATGATCTTTAATCTACCAAGTCCCAAGCAATATAAAGGTAATGCAATGAGCAATTTATAAAGCAATTAGGATGCGAGGTTAGGGCGTGCGAGGTTACCAATGGCTTCCTTCTTCTTCGGGCGGAGCTAGGAGGAGAGGTTGGTCTTGGATCTTCAAGGAGGAGGGAGGGAGCTTCTTGGCCTTCTTCTTCACCTTCTTGAGCTTCCAGCAGTATTCTTCACGTATTTGGAGTGTTTGTGGGTGATTTGTTGTGTTAATTGTGTCTTGAAATGGGTAGAGGAGGGCTCTATTTATAGGCAGTCTGGATAAGGCTAATGAAGCCGTGCGGCTAAGGACAGCGAGCTAATGCAGCCGTGCGGCATTATCCATAATGACTCAGCATTCTAGAGCCATGCAAGGTGGCAAATTCTAGAACCTTTCCCCCTAATTAAGAAAAACGTGTTTCTGTGAATACCCCGTCCCGATGCAACGCGCATTCGGAGGTTTGAAATAAATAATCATATAATGTCGAATCGAAATGGGATATTCATTTAGTGACACTCGCTTTTAAACCATATTAAAATATTAGTTTAATTTTTGAGAGTCGCCACGCCACTTTGATATAGCCCAAAGCTTTGAAAAAAGGCTAAACATGTAATTGGGTTCGGGGGTCAAGTTACAACAGAAGAAGAAACGTTATCACTCCTATTGCCCGACGAATCGGTCTTTCTAGCATGTGGGGTGTTGGTTGTGTGCGGTGTTTACAGGAATAGATAGAAGAAACGAGATCATGCATAAGGAGGAGGGGAGAGAAAGAATTAATTGATGATCACACCCTAGAATCTTTGAGTTAGGCCCTCGGAAGGTGTACTAATCAACGTTCATCCTTGGGGGATTGTTGATCATGGGATAATTATAACTAAGGTGGAAGGAAAGAAATAGTTCCTAGATCCATTGGGTTCCTTGGGCGAAACCTTAGATCATCCTCGGCTATTGCATATTTAAATATATTAAAACAGTCCTAAATCTAGCATAAAGGAACAATTAAAATATAATAAACATGCAAATATAATATGACAATAATAATAAAGAACAAGAATATTAAAAAGAGTCTTACCAATTGTAGCAAGACTTTGGGGTCGAATCTAGGGCGATTCGAAGAGAATAAGAAGAACTGTGGGTAAAACAAGAGTAGTCTCGTTTCTCCCGAATGAATTGTGTGTTTAGAATGGGAGCCAGCACACTTATTTATAGTGCTTCGGTACACTGGCTGGGCCAGCTGAAAGGGTCGATCGGCCTTAAAAATAAGGTTCGATCGGCACAAAAATAAAGGGTCGATCGGCCTTAAAATAAGGTTCTGGCGGCGGCTGATAAATGGTCGATCGGCATTTATAAAGTTTATCTTAATAAAAGGCCGATCGGCCAAATATTGGTTCTTGAGCCCTTGGCCCAACCTTGGCCCATTTGCACAAGCCTTGGCCCCAAATTGCTTAGAACTCGGCCACCATTGCAAAAGCCCAGCAGTACTCGGCCAAATACCATGCAATGCTTAGTTTTATTTTGTATCAATAAATATTCGTTTCGTCCCGCACTTTTGCAACCGCAATTTGACCACTATAATGACTTCTTTTGCACTTTGCTCTTTGGAATTTTATCTTTCATTTAATCCCAGGAATTTTTATATATCAAATTCTTCCAAAATTTCCATATTTCCCGTTTAGTCCCTGAATTTTCCATAAATTCCAATTTGGTCCAAAAAGCTTCCAAGTGCCAATTTAGTCCCAAATTTTCCCGAATTGCGCTTCAGTCCCTGTACTCATTAAAACATTTTTTTCAGACCGGGTACTAACAGTAGCCCCTCGGCGACGCTTCTTGTAAGACAAGTAGGGTTGACGATAAAAAATAGGACCCGTCCTGAAAAAAGGTATTTCAGGAGTTGAAATGGTGAGCTTGCGGATGTGAAGTTTGGACTCGAGCTGGGTTGCAAACGGAAGATGACCAGGTAGGTCGAGCGGCTGAACCCACGTCGGGCTACCTACGTATCCCAAGAGGAATCAAGCCAAGTCGTAGTTCAAAACGGGGGCGTTAGTACCCGAGAGTGGCGGGACGTGCGTCTGCCAAAGATGCGATTTGTGGCAAGGTTGTGGGATCTGACCCAAGGGCGATTCGAATAATATTGAGAGATGCACGGAAAGGATAATCAAGTATAGTCTTTCCTTCTCCGGTGGAAAATATGTTGTGTGGAAAGGGAAATTCAAGCATAGTCTTGATTTTCCTCGAAAGTTGTGTGATGGAACAAACCAAGTGTAGTCTTGATTTCCGTGTGAAGATATGTTGTGAGATAATGTGTGGAAAGGAAATTCAAGTATAGTCTTGATTTTCCCTTGAAAATCGTAGGTGATGGAACAAATCAAGTGTAGTCTTGATTTCCGTGTGAAGATATGTTGCGAGATAATGTGGAAAGGAAATTCAGCATACCTTGATTTTCCCTTGAAAATTGTAATCGGAACAACCAAGTGTAGTCTTGATTTCTCCGTGAAGATATGTTGTGAGATACTGTGTGGAAAGGAAATCTTAAGTATAGTCTTGATTTTCCCCTTGAAAATTGTGTACGCGTGGACGGAACAACCGCGTAGTTTTGATTTCTCCGTGTGAAGATATGTTGTGAGATAAATGTGTGGTGCTGAAATTCAAGTATAGTCTTGATTTTCCTTGAAAATTGGTGTGATGGAACAAATCAAGTGTAGTCTTGATTTCTCCGTGTGTTGTGCAAATAAACCAAGTTTAGTCTTGATTCGGCATCGAGAGAAAGTGTACGGGGCAATGTGGGAAAATCAGGGGAACTGCAAGCCAAATATTTGACTTTTGTGGGAGTCACCCCTAGATTTGATCGTACTCAGGAGTCACCCAAAGATTTGACCTGTACGGACGACTTTTCAAGATGCGGACTTGACTTTCAAAGGCGCGGACGGACCCTTCAAGATGCGGGACGGACCTTTGAATGGTGCGGGGACGGACCCTTTGAAAGATGCGGGACGGACCCTTTGAAATGGAGGATAGACCTCTGAAATGCGGGACGGACCCTTTGAAGATGCTGGGACGGGACCTTTGAAATGCGGACGGATAGACTCGGGTAAATGCGGGACGGACTCTTTCATAGATGCGGGACGGACTGACCTTTCGAAGGTGCGTGGACGGACTTCTTTGAAGATACGGGACTTGACCCTTTGAAGATGCGGACTAGACTCCTTGAAATGGAGGATAGACCCTTTGAAATGCGGGACGGACCCTTTGATATGCGGACTAATTCTCCGAGATGCGGGACGGACCCTTGAAATGGAGGATGGACTCCGAAATGCGGGACGGACCCTTTTCGATATGCGGACGGACCCTTTGAAGGTGCGGACGGACCCTTTGAAGATACCGACGGACCCTTTGAAAGATGCGGATAGACCAAACAATGGAGGATAGACCTCAAGGTGCGGGACCCTTTGATATGCGGGACTCGATCATTTTCAAGATGCGGACGGACCTTTGAAATGGAGGATAGACCTCCTTTGAAAATGCGGGACGGACCCTTTGAAGATGCGGGACGGACCCTTGAAGATGCGGGATGGACCCTTTGAAGGTGCGGGACTGACCCTTCCGAGACACAGACGGACCTGAAATGGAGGATAGACCTCAAATGCTGGATCGGACTTTGAAATGCGGGACGGACCCTTTGATATGGACGACCCTTTGAAGGTGCGGGACGGACCCTCCAGATACAGGACGGACCTTTGAAATGGAGGATAGACCCTTCACGAAATGCGGGACGGACCCTTTGAAGATGCGGACTGACCCTTTGAAGATGCGGACTGACTCGACCACTTTTGAAAATGGAGGATAGACCTCTAAAAATGCGGGAAACTGTAGCCGCCAAAGGACTTAGGCTAATGCTTAATTGATGAAGAATAGTTGTGTGAATTGATTGGGATTATTATGGCTTCCCGAGCCGAAGGACCAAGCGATTAAAAGATTGGGATAATCATTGCTAAGGCTTAGAGAGGAGTCTTGTCTCCTAGGCTTAAGGCTAGGGTTTTAGAGAGGCATTTGTCATCTAGGCTTGAGGCTAGGGTTTAGAGAGGTATTTGTCACCTAGGCTTGCTTGAGGCTAGGGTTTAGAAAGATTTTTGTTACCTAGGCTTAGGGCTAGGGTTTTCAGGAGAGAGATTTTGTCACCTAGGCTTGAGGCTAGGATTTAGAGAGGAGATTTGTCACCTAGGCTTGCTTGAGGCTAGGGTTTAGAAAGGTTTTTGTTACCTAGGCTTAGGGCTAGGGTTTAGAAAGATTTTTGTTACCTAGCCTAGGGTTTAGAGAGGTATTTGTCACCTAGGCTTGAGGCTAGGGTTTAGAAGGGTATTTGTCACCTAGGCTTGAGGCTAGGGTTTAGAGAGGTATTTGTCACCTAGGTTTGAGGCTAGGGTTTTACATTTGCGGTAAGTCTAAACAAGGCAGTTTGAGCAGAAAGGTTATTGGTTTAAACTAGGCGAGGCCGAGTAAGTGTCGATGATAGAAGTTGGGATTAGGTAGGTTTGATGTCCAGAGATAAGGACCGAGTCATCTTGAGAGTCACAGAGATACGTTTTTGATAGATTTGAAGAGTTTGAAAATTTATGGAGACCAAAGAGTGATTTTTGTAAACAAGGTACCAAGGAGGACAGTATTTTGAAAGCATGTTTATTTGATAAAGAGGCCTTATGATTAATCATGTTTCTAACTAACTCAAAGAGTTTGCCACATGCTGATCTTGATGACAAGGGATGCCCTTCATGCTAGATATGACTTCATTGGAGCTCCGATTTTTGTTAGAGCACATAGTCGACCCATTTTTGTTGAGGGGAGCCCCAATGTTTGATGAAGTGACCTTGGCGAAGTCCCAGTTGATGATGAATGGCGAAGCCCCAGCCTGATGATGCAAAGCAAACCCGAAGGGAATGGCGAAGCCCCGCTGATGATGCAGAGCAAACCCGAAGAGAGCCCGAGAGAACAAGCCTTAACAAAAGCCCCAGCTTGGAGAGATTCAATGCATCCCTATTTGCGACAGAGTCATCTTGTGGCCACGGGCGACCCCTCGTTTCGAACAATGGTCAATCGATCATTGGACAAGACTCGAAATGTATATGTGCAGGGACGCATTTTTTCGAAGGTGGGAATGGATCCCGAGTTCGTGTATGACACTTTCGCTTTTGGGTTTGACTCTTTTGGGAGAGTATAAGCATCACAAGGTGTGGAAAAGTGTATGGAAGCCCCTGCAGACAGAAAGACAGTGTTTGGCTCTATTTTCCTATGATGTAGAAAAAGAAGACTTGTCGAGACATTTGAAGAATTATTTTATTCAGAATTATATCTTGATTGCTCGTGAATGGACCTCACTGATTGGTTTATCAAATTCCAATTATATAGGTAAACAAATGAATGTTTTGATTTGAAGGTGAAATCTGGCTTGTCTTTAGAAGGAGAAGGATGTTCCGTTGTTGCTTGCTGCTCTGTTCGGTGGTAATTGTGGTGCGGGCTGCCGTTGCATTGATCTCCTTCATGGGAAAGAATGAAAAATAGAAAAAAGATTGGGGTGGAAGAAAAGGTGGGAATTGACTGATTATAACCCAAAGATTTTTTCATTCCTTCAAGTGAAGATTCTTTGTTCCTTTGTTCTCGCAAGCCGAGGGGAGTAGTCCCTGGCGCGTGTCTCCTTGCTTTTACCGGAGTGCCGCTGAGAGGCACGGATGCGAAGCCCCAGTGAGACTTTTGCAGACAGTGTTTGAGGAGTCGAATGAACGAATTTCAAGAATAGGACAAGTTCCCAAACTTTTGAGAGAATATGTAATATGCTCACGTAGGATAACAAGTGACTCAAAAATCTGAATATGCATTTCTTTTAAATAATCTTTTGAGAATGCCATCCGGTAGCGGTTGTAGCTGGGCTTTGGATTGCGATCGATCATTAGGTGATGATTAACATGACCTCTTAAAGTGAGAGGTCGGCTGGGCCTTTTGCTGAGTGTTTAGGATTTCTAAGGTGAAGGGATTTTCTTGTTGTTGCCTCTTCAGGACCTCTAAGAGTGAGGTTAACTTTGATTTTGGCAAGGTTAAGGGTGGTGATGGAATCCTCTAAAAGTGAGAGGATGGACTTTGGAATGGGTTTATGGGATTTGTCCAAGAGGGAATCTTTGTTGCTTCTTCTCGCGAGTTTGTTGTGGTTTCAGCAGGTAACTTGATCATGATAGGATCTTCACTCGACGTCTCATTTTCACAACCTTTGAGATGGGAGGTTCACTTCGGAGTGATGGAGGTTGTTGTTTTTTTTTTTTAAACACCCTCTTATCGAGAAAAGCCTTCGGATTTGTTTGCTCGCGATAGCCCCTAGTGTATGCCTTAGGATGGTTTTACCTTTTCCCTCTTGGGTTTGGAGGTGGTCCCTTCGAGGAGCCCCTCAGATGAGTTTCTTTTGCATTCCGCCTTCTTGAGCTTGGAGGTGATTACTTCCTTTCAGGAGTCGAGGAGCCCCTAGTACGGGCTTCTTCCTTAGGGTCTCAAAACTTGTCGATCTTGAAATGAAAGGGTATTATTTAGTGAGAATAAGGTTATGGCTTCCTATGGTGAGAGGTTTAAACTTCAATTGCTACTGATAGCATTCTCAAAAGAGTATTTAAAATAAATGCAAACTCAATTAACCGACTTATTAAGTAAGGCGTAATATATTCGGACCATAAGAAAGATATGTGAGCATATTCAATGAAAGCTTATCGATCGAATGGAAAATCGTAGGAGACGCGAGATTGGGGGGTTGGTGAGCCCCAAGTTGATATTCATGCAAAGACTTGTGAAGGATAGGAACAACTCCTTGCATCTTCTTTAAATTGCAGCTGGCGTGAGCAGCCTATTTTCCGATGATGAGCAACAACGGTCTTTGTGCTTGTCTTGACCATATGGAAAGGAGGTCAAGTGGGGGAGAGTGTATTTGGGGAAGTGTAGGCTCGAGGGAGCATAGGGGAGTGTACAAGGAGAGGGTCCGGGCGATAGTGTATGGAAAGTATATGGTGGAGTACGGGAAGAGCGTATGAGAGAGGGATGTATAGAGATGGTGTATATAAGGAAGGGACGGTGAGTTGTTTACTCCAATCAAAGCATTCATTCATTGTTTACTTTATTAGCCGGTGGGTTAATCAAATGAGATTAGCAATCAAGTGATAATTATAAATAAAACAATTCTTCTTGAAAGTAATGCGAGATTATGTCTCAAGTCTAGAGAGAAAAGAAAGAAAGACTCTTTTATTATTGAATCAACTAATCTAAAGTGGACATTACATATCAATGCCCAAAGTGGAAGTAAGAAAGACACACTAGAACCTACAAGACTCGAATGAATCTAAATCCTTCCTTGAAGTACGAGGGCTTCTTCATTAATGAGGCCTTGGTTGATCAAATTTTGAATCAAGCGTTTCACCGCTTACGCTGTCGCTGGTATGCCCAATGTACTTGTGGTATCTGCAAAACTTGGATGTATCCAAGTTAGATCTCTGTTAATAGGCTTGTAATTCTCGAGCGGCTTGATCAAACTCTTTTCCACCAAAATGTCGAAGAACTCACCCACAGCATTCCTAAGTCATCAAAATGTTCCTTGTTGATCTCCTTCTCGGGTATTGGTGCCTTTCGTTGGTTGGTGGCCACAAAGCAGCATCCCGAATGAGACATTCGATGTGTTGGACCATAAGTGGGACCATAAGCATGTGGATGATAGGGACTCGAATTGCACAGAGGAGGATCTCTTCTCAAGCACTCGTGAATGCAAGACAAATGGTATTGCTCAATTTCATGCATGTCTTTGAGGAGGTTGATCACTCCCAACCTCATGTCTCGAGACTTCTTTAAGGGCTCCAATGCTTTTCTCCATAGACATGATGCGAATTCTCGTAAGAACATACGGCAGAGTCAAACCAATGAGTTGAATTAGACTCACAATTAATCTTAAGGCATCTCCGAGAAAATAGTTGATCTCCACAATTTGAGAGTTTGACCGGCCGAAGTTGCCTACGTAACCCTTACCATTTAAGGTATGAGTCTCAGTCACCGTAGTTCGAGGGGGCCCCGATTGATGATACAACCAGGGTTAAGTTTAGAGAAAGAGAGAGGATGAATGTAAAAGAGTCCGTTTGGTGAAAAAGGAGAGGAAGATGACTCGATCCTTGGTCAAATATAAGTGAGGGTGATCTAGACGAGCTAATCGGACTTGGTAAGTTGGCTTAGGTAGGCCCTAGATGGTGGTTTGATCTATATGGGTCGAGAGAGGTTTGATCTAGGTGGGTCTTTGGTCAAGGGTGCTAGAGATAAAGGATCTAAACTATGGATGGTTTTAAGGCTAAGGGAGCAAACTGCGGATGGTTCAAGAGATAAGAGGTAGAACTTTGAAGGGTCCTAACTTGAAGGATGTAGACCGTGGGTGGTCAAAGGTAGAGGAATGGACCATGGATGGTCCAAGAGACGAGGGGTGGACCTCGAAGAGTCTCATGTGGAAAGGTGGACCTTTAATGGTCCTAGATAGAGAGAGTGGACCTCGAAGGGTCCTAAATTGAGGAGTGGACCTTGAAGGGTCCAAGAGAAGAAGAGCGGACCTTGAACGGTCCAAGATATGAGGAGTGTGGACCTTGAAGGGTCCAAGAGATGAGGAGTGGACCTTAAAGGGTCCAAGAGAAGAGGAGTGGACCTTAAAGGGTCCAAGAGAAGAGGAGTGGACCTTAAAGGGTCCAAGAGAAGAGGAGTGAACCTTGAAGGGTCCAAGAGAAGAGGAGCGGACCTTGAAGGGTCCAAGAGAAGAAGAGCGGACCTTGAACGGTCCAAGATATGAGGAGCGGACCTTGAACGGCCCAAGATATGAGGAGTGGACCTTGAACGGTCCAAGATATGAGAAGTGGACCTTGAATGGTCCAAGATTGGGAGAGTGGACATAGTATAGGAAGAGCACCACGAAGGGTCGAAGAGTGGACCTTGAACGGTCCAAGATAGAGAGACTGATCCTAGAGCGGTCCGCAGTAGAGGGTGTGGACCTTGAAGGGTCCAAGAAGTAAAGAGCGGATCTCGGAGGGTCCTAGAAATGGAGAGTGGACCTCGGAGGGTCCTAGAAATGAGGAGTGGACCTCGGAGGGTCCTAGAAATGAGGAGTGGACCTCGGAGGGTCCTAGAAATGAGGAGCGGACCTCGAAGGGTCCTAGAAATGAGGAGCGGACCTCGGAGGGTCCTAGAAATGAAGAGCGGACCTCGGAGGGTCCTAGAAATGAGGAGCGGACCTCGGAGGGTCCTAGAAATAAGGAGCGGACCTCGGAGGGTCCTAGAAATGAGGAGTGGACCTCGAAGGGTCCTAGAAATGAGGAGCGGACCTCGGATGGTCCTAGAAATGAGGAGCGGACCTCGAAGGGTCCTAGAAATGAAGAGCGGACCTGGGAGGGTCCTAGAAATGAAGAGCGGACCTCGGAGGGTCCTAGAAATGAAGAGCGGACCTCGGAGGGTTCTAGAACTGAAGAGCGGACCTCGGAGGGTCCTAGAAATGAAGAGCGGACCTCGGAGGGTCCTAGAAATGAGGGATAGTTAAGCACTTTATTTACAAAAAAGCCCTCTATTTTATAGAACCTACTCTTGGTTGGAAGGGATACCCCTTTTCGCAACTAACTAAAGGTCCTAAAGTGGTGGATCCTAACGACTAATCGTCTCATATAGACATTTAAGATGATATTTATGGGAAGTACTACAGACCTATGATAAGACAAGATCTTTTAACAAGCACTCGACCTTACATGGCACATCCTTTAAAAGGAAATCAAATTTTTTGTGCTCTTTTCTCTCTATAGATCTTGACTTATCACTGATTCGTAGTGACTCAACATAAAGACCTTATTAATTGTCTACATGAAAAAGCTAGTCAAACCAACCGGTCACAAGGAGTGTATTCTTAGCAAAGTGGGTGACACAAGGGTTAGATTTCAGGCTCCCACCGTGCAGCCGAAGCGCACTGATGAGTGGATGGCCAAGTGAGACTCGGAAGGGAGGCAACATGATCACCACACTTCCCGCACTTTGGCTTCTCCGAAGGGTTAAGGGGTAGCTGTGCAGTGTGACACGGACTCTAGTGGTAGTGTGAGGTAAAAAGTCTAATTCTTTTTAAGGAAAAAAGAGAAAGATTTATTTTTATTTACATGAGATGCATGCATGCAATGCAACAGTTAGGAATAAAGAAAATAAACAGAAAGCGAAAAATACAACACCATACAAGAAAACGAAAGTCTGACCCACTTAGTTTGAAAAGATTTCAAAACAGTCCCCAGCAGAGTCGCCACTGTGAATACCCCGTCCCGATGCAACGCGCATTCGGAGGTTTGAAATAAATAATCATATAATGTCGAATCGAAATGGGATATTCATTTAGTGACACTCGCTTTTAAACCATATTAAAATATTAGTTTAATTTTTGAGAGTCGCCACGCCACTTTGATATAGCCCAAAGCTTTGAAAAAAGGCTAAACATGTAATTGGGTTCGGGGGTCAAGTTACAACAGAAGAAGAAACGTTATCACTCCTATTGCCCGACGAATCGGTCTTTCTAGCATGTGGGGTGTTGGTTGTGTGCGGTGTTTACAGGAATAGATAGAAGAAACGGGATCATGCATAAGGAGGAGGGGAGAGAAAGAATTAATTGATGATCACACCCTAGAATCTTTGAGTTAGGCCCTCGGAAGGTGCACTAATCAACGTTCATCCTTGGGGGATTGTTGATCATGGGATAATTATAACTAAGGTGGAAGGAAAGAAATAGTTCCTAGATCCATTGGGTTCCTTGGGCGAAACCTTAGATCATCCTCGGCTATTGCATATTTAAATATATTAAAACAGTCCTAAATCTAGCATAAAGGAACAATTAAAATATAATAAACATGCAAATATAATATGACAATAATAATAAAGAACAAGAATATTAAAAAGAGTCTTACCAATTGTAGCAAGACTTTGGGGTCGAATCTAGGGCGATTCGAAGAGAATAAGAAGAACTGTGGGTAAAACAAGAGTAGTCTCGTTTCTCCCGAATGAATTGTGTGTTTAGAATGGGAGCCGGGCACACTTATTTATAGTGCTTCGGTACCTGGGCTGGGCCAGCTGAAGGGTCGATCGGCCCTAAAATAAGGTTCGATCGGCACAAAAATAAAGGGTCGATCGGCCTTAATTTAAGGTCCGATCGGCACTTAAAATAAGGTTCTGGCGGCGGCTGATAAATGGTCGATCGGCAGTTATAAAGTTTATCTTAATAAAAGGCCGATCGGCCAAATATTGGTTCTTGAGCCCTTGGCCCAACCTTGGCCCATTTGCGCAAGCCTTGGCCCCTAAATTGCCTAGAACTCTCGGCCACCATTGCAAAAGCCCAGCAGTACTCGGCCAAATACCATGCAATGCTTAGTTTTATTTTGTATCAATAAATATTCGTTTCGTCCCGCACTTTTGCAACCGCAATTTGACCACTATAATGACTTCTTTTGCACTTCGCTCTTTGGAATTTTATCTTTCATTTAATCCCAGGAATTTTTATATATCAAATTCTTCCAAAATTTCCATATTTCCCGTTTAGTCCCTGAATTTTCCATAAATTCCAATTTGGTCCAAAAAGCTTCCAAGTGCCAATTTAGTCCCAAATTTTCCCGAATTGCGCTTCAGTCCCTGTACTCATTAAAACATTTTTTTCGGACCGGGTACTAACAGTTTCTTAATTAGGAAGGATCCTCTTCAGCCCTAAATTAATTAAAAACAGTTCCGGAATGTTTCCGGAACACTAGGAAGGTCTGGGGAATTACCGGAAAACTTATCGAAATTGCCGGGAAATTTAACCGGAAGGCATGAGCCAGATTTGGGTACTTACAGAAGCCCCTCGGCAACGTCACTTGCAAGGCGAGTGGGGTTGTCGATAGAAAAGGATCCGATCTGGCGAATGTCGAGACGGATTGGGTGACCAAGGTGGTCGAGTGGCTGAACCTCTTATGAAAGGCTACCTACGTATCCCGGAGGAATCAAGCCAGGCCGTAGTTCGGACTTTGACTGAATCGAAATGTTATTCTTCCAACTTGGAATAACGGAGATCGAAAGAGAGAGCGAAATGTCATTCACCTTGGAATGACGGAGATCGAAAGAGAGAGAGCGAAATGTTATTCCTTCAACTTGGAATAACGGAGATCGCGAGAGAGATCGAAATGTCATTCTTCCACCTTGGAATGACGGAGATCGAAAGATAGAGCGAAATGTCATTCTTCCATCTTGGAATGACGGAGATCGCGAGAGAGATCGAAATGTCATTCTTCCACCTTGGAATGACGGAGATCGAAAGAGAGAGCGAAATGTCATTCTTCCACCTTGGAATGACGGAGATCGCGAGAGAGAGAGCGAAATGTTATTCCTTCAACTTGGAATAACGGAGATCGCGAGAGAGATCGAAATGTCATTCTTCCACCTTGGAATGACGGAGATCGAAAGAGAGAGCGAAATGTCATTCTTCCACCTTGGAATGACGGAGATCGCGAGAGAGATCGAAATGTCATTCTTCCACCTTGGAATGACGGAGATCGAAAGAGAGAGCGAAATGTCATTCTTCCACCTTGGAATGACGGAGATCGCGAGAGAGGTCGAAATGTTATTCCTTCAACTTGGAATAACGGAGATCAAAAGAAAGAGCGAAATGTTATTCTTCCATCTTGGAATAACGGAGATCGCGGGAGAGAATGGATTTTGTAAAGAAGTAGGAAGGACTCGATGATTTTTGTAAAGAAAGTGGGACGTACCCGATAATTTGTTGTAAAAGAAGTGGGACGTATCCTGATAATTTTATAAAGAAACGGGACGTACCCTGATAATTTGAAAATAGAATTAAAAATGCCAAAGGCAAATAAAATGAGCCACAGGGGTAAATTTGTAAAATAGGCCACGGAGGCACTGGAGGGAAAATTTGATTGAAAATGATTGGAAATGCCAGGGGCACGAAGGGTAAAACAGGCCTACGGGGGATAAAATTGTAAAATGGAGCCTTCAGGGGCAAAATTGTAAAAACTAGCCACATGGGCTAAGTATGTCGCACGACATAAGAGACTGAACTGTACTTTTCATAACCTTTGGGATTGGACTGGAATTGCCGACACGAGTTGGAATTGGGTGACCAAAGAGGTCACCTACCTGGTCCCCTCGGGGCAATGGCAAAGAGATATTGGTCCCTTACTATAAGGATGGAAACGGGGTGACCTAGGAGGTCAAAAAGCCGATCCTACTGGGAATGTGCCAAATAAAGGGGGGTGACCAATGTGGTCATATAGTTGGACTTTTATGAAAAGTTTACGCACCATTGAGGAATGAGGAAAGAAAAAGGTGACCAATGTGGTCGGATGGCTGGACCTTTATGAAAGGCTACCTACGTATCCCGGAGGAATCAAGCCTTGGTCGTAGTTCAAGCTTCATCTAGACAGTTAGGAACGATGTCTAGGATCCTTGAGGTTTTGACAATTAATGGAGGTTGTCACCTGACATTATTTCATTCTAACGGAAGCTAAAGCTTAGGGTACTATCTCTTTTTGACAGAGATAGAGGGAGCTAATGCTGGATGACGTTATTTCTTTATGACGGAAATAACGGAGACTAAAGCTTACGGCGCTATCTCTTTTTGACAGAGATAGAGGGAGCTAAAGCTAGATGACGTTATTCCTTTATGACGGAAATAACGGAGACTAAAGCTTACGGCGCTATCTCTTTTTGACAGAGATAGAGGGAGCTAAAGCTAGATGACGTTATTCCTTTATGACGGAAATAACGGAGACTAAAGCTTACGGCGCTATCTCTTTTTGACAGAGATAGAGGGAGCTAAAGCTAGATGACGTTATTTCTTTATGACGGAAATAACGGAGACTAAAGCATACGGCGCTATCTCTTTTTGACAGAGATAGAGGGAGCTAAAGCTAGATGACGTTATTCCTTTATGACGGAAATAACGGAGACTAAAGCTTACGGCGCTATCTCTTTTTGACAGAGATAGAGGGAGCTAAAGCTAGATGACGTTATTTCTTTATGACGGAAATAACGGAGACTAAAGCTTACGGCGCTATCTCTTTTTGACAGAGATAGAGGTAGCTAAAGCTAGATGACGTTATTTCTTTATGACGGAAATAACGGAGACTAAAGCTTACGGCGCTATCTCTTTTTGACAGAGATAGAGGTAGCTAAAGCTAGATGACGTTATTTCTTTATGACGGAAATAACGGAGACTAAAGCTTACGGCGCTATCTCTTTTGACAGAGATAGAGGTAGCTAAAGCTAGATGACGTTATTTCTTTATGACGGAAATAACGGAGACTAAAGCTTACGGCGCTATCTCTTTTTGACAGAGATAGAGGGAGCTAAAGCTAGAAGGACTTAAGCATACTTCACTATTCGTGATAGAGGTAGCTTAAGTCAAGAAGAACTTTAGCATACTTCACTATTCGTGATAGAGGTAGCTTAAGTTAAGAAAAACTTTAGCATACTTCACTATTCGTGATAGAGGTAGCTAAAAGTTCAGATTTCGATAATTCGGAGGTTGTCACCTAGCGTTATCTCGTTATAACGGAAGTAACGGAGGCGCTTTTGGGAGAAAATGTTATTATTAGAAATTGGCACGTTACTTGAGCCTAGGGGTGATTTTTTTTTTTTTTGAAACATGGTAGGGACTGGGTCTGGATGTACATATGGAATGTGTTTGGAAATTGTTTAAGACGGGTTTCAAGCAAGTGGGGTCGTATCCCTTGGGTGCGGACTGAACTGCTGTTGTTGCTGAGATGTTGTCAACGTGGAAGGGCTGAGACTGGGTTTAAACCTTGGGTCTCGATGAATGTTCCTTTCTGGCATTTGAAGCTGATGCTGACAGGCTTTTACAATCAAAGACTAAAGCAGATGTCGAAGTGACCAAACCTCTCTTCTAGGGGTGGATGCGACTTATCGGAGTCCCGATTGCAAAGCCACGGTTGGACGAACTGAGTAGGAGAAGTCTTAGGTTTCGAAGAAGTGACTTAGCGAAGCCCCAGTCTGGTGACCTAGCAAAAACCCCAATATGATTGGTACTGCAAAAGCGATCCTGAGGTTGATCTGACCAAAACTGAATCCATCTAGGGACCTAGTGAAGAACCCGATGCAGACCCCAAAAATGGCCAAAGAAGCCCCAGTTTAAAGAAGCGGCTTGGCAAAGCCCCCAACCTTAAAGAGTTTCAAGGCAGCCCTAATGCAAATTGTAGCAGAAAAGGGAAAAACCTATCCTTCCGTATTTACTTCCTTATTTTCCTTAGTCGCTCAGTCAACCTTAAGAAAATGTGAAAGAAAATATTTTAGAAATTTATACATGCAGGGGCATATTTTTCGAAAGGTGGGAATAGATCCCGATTTTGTGTTATCTTGATGGCCTTATTCGATGTAGGCACAAAAACTCGCTTTGGGTTTGACTCTTTTGAGAGAGTGTAAGCGTAGAAGGGTTTGTAAAAGTGTATGGAAGCCCCTGCTGACAGAAAATCAGTGTTTAGCACTATTTTTCCTAAGATGTAGAAAGAGAAGACTTGTCAAGACATCTGAAAACTTGTTTTATTTACAATGATCACAAGATTGCTTAAAACCCTTTATTAATGTTCGGATTATTCAACCACTAATCTAGATATGAAAAAAAAACATTCTTATTAATCATGAGGAGAAAGTCAAACAATGTCGCGGATCAAGGTTGGCTGGGTGTGAAAGAAGAGTTCGTGTATAGGGAGGTCATTGATGAGACCGAGTTTTCTGGGATTTGAATATGTCTATGGGAGAGGTCATTGATGGGACCGGATTTTCGGGAATTTGAATATGCTTATGGGAAAGGTCATTCGATGGGACCGAATTTGACCGGACCATTTCTGGTTGCCTACGTTCCCCTCATTGTGAGGAGCTCAGGTCGCCGTAGTTCGGCCTTGGCCGGACTGCTTTAGGAAATGGGATTTGTGGTTCCTTTAGTGAAAAGGCTCGGATGAGAAGATTGGATGATGAGGCATGGGCCTCGGGATGATTCCTTGACCAAGTCATTCTTGGACGACTGCTTCTGATTGCTTCCTCTTTCATTGGGGGAGAAAGGATTTGCACGTGCCTACAGGCTTACGAAATGCTTCTGGCTTTGCTTTAACTGCCCCATTGTTGTCGACAACTTTCATTCTCTGAGCTTTGATTTTTCCTGTCCGTCAAGCTTTTGATTGGCGGTGCTGGGTCCTTGGCCTCATTTTCTTTTATTTTTATGTGCAACCCTGTTTTTTTGCCTAGACCGCCCTTATTATTATTATTTTTTTTTTGGGATTTTCAGCCTAGCTGGGCATTACTCTTTTTGCAATAAGGTTTTTTTTTTTTTTTTTTTTTTTTTTTATATATATATGTGCAACCCTGTTTTTTTGCCTAGACTGCCCTTTTTTTGGGATTTTCAGCCTAGCTGGGTATTACTCTTTTTGCACTACATTTTTTTTTATTTTCTGAAGCTCCTGAGGACCAAGGCGAGCCCCTGCTTGAATTTTTCTTGACATCCTTGAGGTCGAAGGCATGCTCCTAGGTTGTTGTCGACACGGGGTCAATCTTTCGATGCTGAGTGGCCTTTTGTTGTCCTTTGAAAATGCCGCCGTCGTTGACTTGGTCAAGGTGAAGGTGGGGGCATGATTGGGAAAGCGTATAGCTTGATGAAGGCTTTTATGAAGTAAGGAAAGTGGATGGCTTGATGGAGGCCTTTTGTGGGGTAAGAAAAGTGTATGGGGAAGGCATTAGTTGACTTTCTCACACTGATTAATCGGAACGTGAATTATTTCGAGAGATTATTTGTTGAGCAATGCAAGTGATCATCTAAAATAAAACCATTTCATTAAATGTAATGTAGGTGTGCAAATAATGTCTTAAGTCTAGCAAGAAAAGAAGAAGACTTTTTTATAGAAAATTGAAGATTAATTACAATGTCCGTGAAGGACTTGATTGAAAGAGAAAAGAACTAGAACCTACGAAGGTTGACTGAGAGACTATTTTTTTTTTTTAGTCTTGCTCAAGGATAGATAACCCCTAGCCTAGCTACTCTTCGCTGGTTGGACTGCCAAGACACTTGAGCTTTCCGTTTTCTGTTAACTTCTGACTTCCATTATGTGCCCATGATACTGGTGGAAGCGGAGGGATTTGAGGCCATGGAGGAGCTGGAGCAGAAACAAGTTGTCCAAAGAAATGGGTCGGAAAAGTCACGGGGACGAACTTTGTTGACTGAGCATATTGATGGAAGGAAGTGAACCTGGGAGGACTTTGAGGGATATTGGGATCTGTTTGGGAGGATCCAGCGCTGCGCTGGTTGTTTTGAGTGAAAGGGGTAGTACCGGCTGGTTGTGTCTTCAGACTTTTCTCAAGCTTAGAACTAGTTGTCTTGTCAACTTCTCTTACTTCGGGCACTTGGAGTTTGCACGGCTGAGTCACTTCTTTGCCTGGTTCGACACCTTGGGTCAAGGGAGTATTGGTACTCATCATGAGATCAAGCTTCTCCTGTATTAATTTCACTTGCTCTATCAATATTGCCACATTGGGGTCAACGGGGACTCTCGAGTTACTGAAACTCGCAACAAAGTTCTTATCTGTAGAAGGAATCACAACCGCAGACTGGTGAAACTGACGGGTGAATTCACTAAGTCTTGTGGGTGACAGCTGAAAACTTGAGGCATCTGAACTCTCTTTTAGCAGCTCATGATTGCATTCAGGTGGGTATAGTGGCTTCAGAACATAGCTACATAGCTCAAACTGATTCTGTGAAGTTGGGGTATAGACTGGCAGGTACTGCTGAAACTGAGGGATAGGTGGGGTGAAGCCCAATCCGTTCTGAGGAGCTGAGGGCAATGGGGCCCTGATGAGATGGGATGTTGGAAAGGACTGAGGAGGAGGAGTGGTCCTTGGCAAGGGATCATATGTGGATGGAGGAAGGTATTGGCTGTAGGATGGAAGGTCTTGGTTATAGGATGAAGGGACTGAAATCACTGTCTCCGAAGTCTCATCTTCGACCACTACCAGAGAACCGTTCGACTCAACTGTTACCTGAATTCCATAACGACGGAGTGCATCGATAAGCATGGCTTGCTGTTCCTCATGAACCTTATGGGCATTTTCCAAAGCCAGGACTAACTCTTCCTTCCTAACCATCTGATTTCCCGTACCCTCACTGTTTTCTGTCAAATCTGCCATTCTGACTCTCTGAGCTGACAAAGCTGACGATTCTGCCGAAATATCTGAACCTAAGGTTTTCTGCACTGAAAGACCGCTGACCCAGTATTCTCGCCCACTTCTCTCTCGCTGCAGGAAAGGGATAGACAGGGTTTAGACTCGGGGGTAGGTGTTTGGGCTGAAGGCTCAAGTAACATGCACTTATCGCTTTAACTTTTGTTCGAAACACATTTTCTCCTAATCCTAATTGATCGGAGAGGATGAGACCTTGAAAGGTCAAGATTGAAAATTGGAGATCGAACCGAGGAGGTCTCGATTAAGGATATGACCATGAAAGGTCGAGATGGAAAATCTGAAATCGGACCGAGGAGGTCTCGATTAGGGGTTTGACCATGAAAGGTCGGGATAGAAAGTCGGAAATCGGACCGAGGAGGTCTCGATTAAGGATTTGACCATGAAAGGTCGAGATGGAAAAATGGAAATCGGACCGAGGAGGTCTCGATTAGGGTTTTGACCATGAAAGGTCGAGATGGAAAGCCGGAGATCGGACCGAGGAGGTCTCGATTAGGGTTTGACCATGAAAGGTCGGAATAGAAAATCGGAAATCGGACCGAGGAGGTCTCGATTAGGGTTTGACCATGAAAGGTCGGGATAGAAAATCGGAAATCGGACCAAGGAGGTCTCGATTAGGGTTTGACCGTGAAAGGTCGGAACAGAAAATCGGAAATCGAACCGAGGAGGTCTCGATTAGGGTTTGACCATGAAAGGTCGGAATAGAAAATTAGAAATCGGACCGAGGAGGTCTCGATTAGGGTTTGACCATGAAAGGTCGGAATAGAAAATTGGAAATCAGACCGAGGAGGTCTCGATTAGGGTTTGACCATGAAAGGTCGGAATAGAAAATCAGAAATCGGACCGAGGAGGTCTCGATTAGGGTTATCAGAGATAGGAAAATGCAATTATGATTACATTAATTGTTCAAATTTACTTAAAACAATGTCTTTTATTAATTTCTATTTGGTTGGAAAAGGGGGTTTGCCCTTCTTTTTCGCAACTACTCTAGATCCTGGATCAGTGGGTTCCGTCACTACGTCTATAAGCCCCTCGTATTCCACCTGTATTTCGACCTCCCAGGGTGGACAGCCCCGGGCGAGGGTCCTATAGGGCACGCGGATCCCACCGACCGAGAGTGAAGAACGCTCCTAACGGGTCTAGCGGGTCATAGGAACCTTCAACGCATGAGCGATGTGAATTATGGTCAAGGCAATACCGAAAAAGTCTCGTCTTTCTGCCTTAACGAAGTTTCGACAGAGTTTTGCTCGAGCGAATGACGTTTTGACTTTCGGTAATGTCCGAGAAAATAATAGGCATGGGTCGGGCGGTAAAAGCTGGATGACGCAGTGTCACATTGAGCTTCGTTGCATACGCAGTGCGTGAGTCAGAATCGAAGTCAATGCCGGGTCAAGATCTTGCCAATTTTTCCTTGTCGGAATTTCGGCAGAGCTTCGCTTGAGCGAAAGATCTTTGGATTTTTGGCAAAGACTCGGTCTCGACTCTTACGCATTCCGTGCGGGTCAAAGTCGAAGTCAACGTCGGAGTCAAGATCCCACCAATTTTTCCTTGTCGGAATTTTGGCAGAGTTTCGCTTGAGCGAAAGACCTTGACTTCCGTTATGAGCTAAGGCTTGACCTCTATGGGGGTATGCAACTGGGCTATATGACACGGACTAGACCAAAAACCAACCAAAAGTCACGGTTTTTTGAAACGTGTGACACGGACTGTGCATTGGTCGACACTGGCTGCCATGGGGAGGTTGGGATGATTCCGTGCGTGCCCGGGAGCATATTAAGGCTGTCCGTGACTGCAGCTGGAACCACCCTCGGGTTTGAAGGACGTGCGTGCAAAAGTGTACAGGATATATCAGGTGCGCGTAGTGTGCGGTCTCCTAAAAATGTTCCTTTTTGAGTTAAAACAGAGATTTTCAGAAATGTGTCTTAAAGGAATGATTTTCGGGACGGGGAGAATGCAACACATAAGCACGTAAATTTTCTGGGAGCCCCAGTCAGTCATGGAGCTGAGTAGCCCCAAGCTGCTAGGACTGCCAGATTAACCATGATTTTTCCTGGTGGAATTGCCACTGAGGTCGCCCGGTCAAAATCCAATGAGGATTGAGCCGTACGACTGCATGGATCAATTTTCCAGGTTCCACTCCTTTTGCTATTTTTCGGGTTGTTTCCCGTTCAAAGAATGCACAGATTCCAAGATGCAAATGATGCAATGCATGGTAAAGAAAGCAAGCATGATTAATGAAATCGGCGACGGGAGTCTAACCCGCTCAAAGGGAAAAGCTTTCTTTTATTTTTTTTTCCGAATTTTTTTTTCGAAAAGGGATACTGGTACGTGGGATTGTTAAACCACCGGTTATCCCAGCTCTCACATCAGAGAGTGTACAGGAAAGGCAAGTGGTTTCCACCTATATACCGAGTATCGATTTTTTGTTTTGAAAATAAAAGCTTTTCTCCTTTGGGATTTCCCCAGCGGAGTCGCCAAACTGTGAATGTGTGCCCAAATTTTGTTTTTGTTGGATTCACGCGAGTTTGAAGACATCCGGTTTAATTTGAAAAACGGAGTCGCCACGCCATTTTGATTACCTCAAAACTTTGAAAAAAAGGTTTTATGGGTTCGGAGGTTAAGTTACCCCTTGGGAAGAATGTTTGGCGTTCACCCAAGGTGCCTTGCCGGAGCAAGTCTCCCATGATTTCATTAATCGTGCTTGCTTGCGTGCTTTCTTGTGTGCATGTGTTTGAAAATAAGGAGGGAATGTCCCAAGTCGTCTTCCGGACGTACAAACCATTTGTTGGTTGTCGCTCGGGATTTCTTGGAATTTATGTATTCGGGATTATGATCCCGCCCTCATCTTGGACTTGTGATCATCGCATTTTTTAGACCTTGGGACTTGCGTGATCGAGAGAATGACTCTCTTTATAGTCAAAGATGAGGTTCTTTAGAAAAGGAGGGTCCTTAGCCCATCAATCCTACACTTTAAGATGGTCGAGCTTGTATAGATGCTTCATACTCATCTTAAGTGATAATCGGAGATATAGGGTTCGAAGGTGTCCCTTTTCTAAAGAGATTATGAAACCTTTATGGAAGGAACGATGTAAAGATAGGATCTTTTACACCGGTCCGTTCCTAGGTTGCTAATGGGGGAATGGGGAAAATGTATGTAAAAATGACACTTTAATGAAAAGATGACATTTTTGGGTTGCAAATGATGCACTTAATTCAAAAAAATGATCTTTATTGCAAATGATGCATAAAGATTTGATTTTTATGCAAATGATGCATTTTTGTTGAAGAAATTGGCATTCATTATGCAAATGATGCATAAAGATTGCATTTTGAAAAGCATATGATGCTAGTTTATGGTAAAGACGTGGTCTTTAAAGCAAATGATGCTTGGAAAAGGGATTTTGAATGCAAATGATGCATTTTGATTGAAAAGATTTGATTTTTATATGCAAAGGATGCATAAAGATGACATTTTTATTTGAAAATGGGGGTTTTAGGTGCAAAGGATGCACCTTTATGGGAAAAGACTACATTTTTATGACAAATGATGTCTAAAGCATGCAAAAGGGGAAGGGGGAATATGAAGATATGATCTTTAATCTACCAAGTCCCAAGCAATATAAAGGTAATGCAATGAGCAATTTATAAAGCAATTAGGATGCGAGGTTAGGGCGTGCGAGGTTACCAATGGCTTCATTCTTCTTCGGGCGGAGCTAGGAGGAGAGGTTGGTCTTGGATCTTCAAGGAGGAGGAAGGGAGCTTCTTGGCCTTCTTCTTCACCTTCTTGAGCTTCCAGCAGTATTCTTCACGTATTTGGAGTGTTTGTGGGTGATTTGTTGTGTTAATTGTGTCTTGAAATGGGTAGAGGAGGGCTCTATTTATAGACAGTCTGGATAAGGCTAATGAAGCCGTGCGGCTAAGGACAGCGAGCTAATGAAGCCGTGCGGCATTATCCACAATGACTCAGCATTCTAGAACCATGCAAGGTGGAAAATTCTAGAACCTTTCCTCCTAATTAAGAAAAACGTGTTTCTTAATTAGGAAGGATCCTCTTCAGCCCTAAATTAATTAAAAACAGTTCCGGAATGTTTCCGGAACACTAGGAAGTTCTGGGGAATTACCGGAAAACTTACCGAAATTGCCGGGAAATTTAACCGGAAGGCATGAGCCAGATTTGGGTACTTACACCTACCGGATAGCAGTTTCAGTCCAATATCGTCGAGATCTTAAAACAGATTATTGCTTAAAGCGAAGCCAAATCTATCCCGGCTCAAAGGACCGTCAAGCGAAGATTGTGCAAATTCCCTCCGTTCATTCGACGTTGCATGTGAGCATATTTCATTTCTCCTCCGCAAACACTAGCCGTGGACGTCCCACTGGGGCTTCACATCCGTGTCTCCCATCGACACTCTAAGAGGACACGTTCTTTCAATTCTCAAAAATTCTCGAAAGTCCTCACATCCCCGAACTCCAACGTTCATTCTTTTCATTCGGGATAAGCCGAACTACGGCGACCTGAGTTCCTCCTATGGAGGGGAACGTAGGCAACCATAAATGGTTCGGTCGAAATCACAAACAAATCTCAGAAAATCCGGTCTCCTCGAGGACCATGCCCATACACAGATCCTTCGTCCCGTCTTTCCAAATTCGATCTCGATATCAGTGGGTTTTCTCCTCAGGAATGATAAAAACATTTGCTCATATCGGCTTTGGCGGTTGACTAACCCGAACATCAATAAAGGGTTTTAAACAGCTTTGTGATCATCACGAATAAGACAAGTTTCAAGTGTCTCGACAAGTCTTCTCTTTCTACATCATAGGAAGATAGAGCCAAACACTGTGTCGGTCAGCAGGGGCTTCCATACACCTTTCCCCACCTTGTGATGCTTATACTCTCCCAAAAGAGTCAAACCCAAAGCGAGAGTGTCATACAGAAAATCGAGATACATTCCCAACCCTCGAAAAGATACGCCCCTGCACGTAAACACTCCTAAATCTTGTCCGACCGATTGATTGACTGAAGCTCAGAGAACGATCCCCTCTTGGATTACACGATATTTTGAAGGCAATGAAACGGAATGTCAAACTGGGGCTTGGTTAAAGAAGAAGACTGATAGTTTCATTCGTACAAGAACACCGGGCTGGTTTTTTCAATCTCGATCCTCGGGAATGGATTGGTCACTTAAAGAGGTTACTCCACATTGGGGCTACGGAGTCCCATGCCTTAGGACAATGGAGAAGTTTTGAAGTATTGTGAAGGTCTGGTTTTAAAATCTTGCCTGCATGACCTGTTGTGTCACGCGACATAAAATGTCCCAGCTAGATTGAGTCGTGCGACATCCTTTTACCAACACCAGACATCAGTGATCTGCAATCTGATCAATACCAGGGCACGCCCCGACTTGTCTCCAACAGCAAAGTCACCCTGCAAATAAACCTGGGAGAGGGAATCATTCAGTTCGAAAGCATACAAACCCTCATACACCTACCAAGTCATTCAAACCAAGCCACATAAGCCACTTATACTTACTCCATAACCATTCAAAACAAAAGAGTCATCCATTGTCATCACCCCAAAAATGGACTCGTGCAAACAATAAAAACAACGTAAAAGACTAGCAACAGTGTATCGAGTCTAGGAAAAGCAAGTAAGTTTTTTTTAAAAAAAAGAAGAAAAGAGTGTTTGTCCGTTTCCTCCAAAGAAAGGTACAATAATCAAAAGAGCAAATGTTTGATACAAAGGGCTACTCCGAGCCATCATCATCAGAAACGTAAGCACCATCAGTACCAGAACTATCATCATCATCAGCAGCATCATCACTACCCTCTCCATCAGCATCTCCCTCCTCGAAATCAGAATCAGCAGCAGGATCATGGAAAACAATGGGATCATCTCGAAAAAGCTCATGAGCAGTGGGGATGGCTACGGTCTCAAGCTCGTGAGGATCTATGGAAGCGTCACTCTCATACTCGGGACTAGGCAGACGACGAAGAGAAGTCTTGGTCCTAGGCCTGTGGGTGTCCTCAGCAGATATATCAGTGCGAGCCCTCTTCCTGCCAGGCAAGCTAAGCGTGGAATCACTATCATCAGAGTCCCGAGCCCGACGCCTTCCCCGCAAATAACGATTGCTCCTCATCAACTGATCAATCATGTCCATGGCCCAAGTGTAATGGCAAGCAAAACTCCAGTAAATATCAGCAGAAACCTGGTACAGTCATGAAGAAAAGAATCAGAAATCAGTCATCATGAAAGACAAGAGTTGTAAACAGGCCAAAGCAATAAAGAAAGAGAGGACAGTTACTTACAGATCGGGTGCCCTCAGGAAGATGAAAATATGGATAAATCCTGCCAATGTCAAGGGGGGCTCGTCTCAAACGGTCTCCATCCTGAAAATCAACGAATGAAGGAGGCAAGGGAGCGTCCGCTACATACCCAGTAGAAGGGCCCGCATCCTGAGCATCCTGCCTCGGAGCCACCTGTGGCGATCTCAATCTCGTCCTCACATAGACCCCGTAATCACCATCCCCCGTATAATTAAAAGCAGCCTCACCCTGGATCAAAGAAGCCACATCCTCCAATTTCCGAGGAAACCAAATGTCAGTCGGAGGGTCAACTGGGACTCTAGCAGCGCTGCCAGGGCCGTGCTGTCTGCAAACCCTCTCCCCCAAATAAAGTGCATCCCCAAATAAACCTACCAATAACTTGCGGCACTCAGTCAGATGCAAAGCATACTCCAAACCATCCCCGGCGTATCGATCAACCCAAGGAAAAATATTTAGACTCCCGGGAGTCCTCCGCAAGCAAACTAAAGTATCAAGATAAGAGGCTGTCTCACGTCCCCTGGTATCTGCAGTCCGGACCTTCACCCGAGCTTCTTTCACCCAACGTCTCATAGCAGGAAACATGGTGGCCGGATATGCATCCCCTACTCTCCAAGCATAACAGCCGATAATCTCATAAGCCCGGACCTAGAAAAGAGAGATCAGAGCAAATCAGATTGATAAAAGAATGACAGAAAGAAAATTATGCAAAGGATAGACTCAGACTGGAAAAGTACCTCAAAAGCAAAATGGCAGCAGTTGAAGGACTTAGCCCTTCCCCTGCTAGCGTCGTCCAGAGCCAAATACATCTCTGCAAGTCCGGCCTCTCCCCAAGACAAAGCCCCAACAGCATCCCAGTCTCGCAACAACTCCAGCAAAGAGATCAAAGCAGTGGATGTAGCATTAATGAACAGCATATCAGACAAGCCAACCCAAACAAAAGCCCTGGCCAACCTCAAAGCCCTCAACCTGTCCTCCTCTGTATCCTCCACCTCATCTGGATAATTCTGACTCTACCCCACCAACTGACCATGAAACTCCCCAAGCTCATATCCATTCCCTTTCTTGCCCCGGGGAATGAAACCAATCAGGTCCATAAAATAAGCCTCAGTGGGAGGCTGGGGATCATCCTCGAGAACGGGCTCCTCTGGATATAAAGGCTCATCAGTAAAAGGAAGTCCCGTGATGGCAGCAAAGTCATAGGGAGTAACAGTCGCCTCCCCCCAGGAAAAGTGGAAGGAGTGGTTAGTCTCCCACTAAAACTCTCGAAATGCTCTCACCAGCCCCGCACTCCTCTGGGTTCCCCCTATACCCTTAGCCATCTCAAAGAATTGACCAAACTTGGCAATATACACCAAACCCTTAGGCGAGTGCCCCAACTCCTGACTACCCGGAAACAGATCCCATAGCTGGCCTACAACCTCCGGAGATCCTCTAGTGCGCAGCTCCTACAGGTAAACACAGCACAGGTATGAATATCCCAAATTTTCAAAAGAAACCTGTCAATAATTTATTCCTAATTGCAGTTCCATACTTTTCCAAAAAAATTAGGGTTAAGGCAGTTAAACAAGTAGTCATGATTTCTCATAAACCCCTAACTATGAAGCAAGCCTAGAATTTCACAAGTAAAAGCTCAAACAGTTCGAAAAAAATTAATTGTTCAAAGAGGCGGAAATAAGGGTTTCGAAAAATACCGTGTTTCTTTTCCCCGGTGTAGAAGTATGTTCCTTGAGTTGAGGATAAAAATCTCCTCGCGCTGCTTGAGGAACGAAAGGCCTCTGATTCCGTAAAGAATTTTTCCTCCGAGCGGCCAACTGAGCATGTGTCGGACCTTTTTTCGTAGGTCAAGGTTTGGGAGGCATTGTTGCGAAATCTAAAGCTATCCAATACCCTAATCCCTCTTGATTTCACTCGAATTTGTCTGAATGGATGATTTTCTCTCTCAAAACCGTCGGCCTCCCTCTAAAATATGTTTCAAATTGAAGATTGTTCGTTGTTTAAAAGGGCTGTCTTTTGGCTTTAAGAAGTCGAGCGACAAAGCGTGTCACTAGGCCAGAAATTTCCAAAAAACCCCTGTGTTTTAGTAATTGACTCTTTGATCCTTGTAGTGCTTCGAATGTTGTTTTTTCCCGCAGGCACAACGGTTAGCTGGGCAAACCTCAAAGGTTGTCCCTCAAAGCAAAGCTGAGACAAAGAATCCGTGTCTATTTAGAACTCCCCAGCAGAGCACGTCAAAGACCAAGGGCCCCGCCGACAAAGAGTCAATAGTTCGCTGCCTAGCAAGCAAAGTCCCCGGCTCACTAAACAAAGCCCGGGACGTAGAAATCAACAGTCAAAGATGGCCCTGCCACCAAAGAGTCAACAAGAATCCGCTGCCCAGCAAGCAAAAAGCCCCATCATAGCAAGCAAGGTCCCAGACCCCAGAGTCAGCAGTCGACAAAAGACCGCCCCGCATCCGTCAACCGTCAACAGCAGTCAGTAACATCAGTCCCTCCGGCAGATACATCTATCCCCAGCAACATAAGCAAACAAGCATCAGTTCCTCCGGCAGCTACAGATGTTGGGTGACGACCGCACAGTCAGATGATGGGTGACAACCGCACAGTCAGATGATGGGTGACAACCGCACAGTCAGATGTTGGGTGACGACCGCACAGTCAGATGTTGGGTGACGACCGCATAGTCAGATGATGGGTGACAACCGCACAGTCAGATGTTGGGTGACAACCGCACAGTCAGATGTTGGGTGACAACTGCACAGTCAGATGTTGGGTGACAACTGCACAGTCAGATGATGGGTGACAACCGCACAGTCAGATGTTGGGTGACAACCGCACAGTCAGATGATGGGTGACAACCGCACAGTCAGATGTTTGGTGACGACCGCACAGTCAGATGATGGGTGACAATCGCACAGTCAGATGTTGGGTGACGACCGCACAGTCAGATGTTGGGTGACGACCGTACAGTCAGATGATGGGTGACAACCGCAAAGTCAGATGATGGGTGACGACCGCACAGTCAGATGTTGGGTGACGACCGCACAGTCAGATGTTGGGTGACAACCGCACAGTCAGATGTTGGGTGACAACCGTACAGTCAGATGTTGGGTGACAACCGCACAGTCAGATGTTGGGTGACAACCGCACAGTCAGATGTTGGATGACGACCGCACAGTCATGTAGTTCCGAACTACGACCGGCTTGATTCTCTCCCCAGGAGGGATACGTAGGAATCCTTTCCCAGAAAGGTCCAGCCATCCGTTTCCCCAGTTCACCTTCTAGCCCTCCGCCTCATTCCTCAGCCGCTCATTGGGATTGGGTCTTATTGTATTATCAACCTCACTTCTTCCATAAGTGATGTTGCCGAGGGGCTCTGTAAGTACGCCAATCCAATTCGCGACCTTTCCAGATGCATCTTAATATGATAAAATTGCATTTAGGGGCGTTTTGGTAAATTCTCGGTCCGTCCCGAGACTTCCGGAAATGTTTCACAAGTTTCTCGCGAAGGAAGTACTTTTTTGTACTTTGCTCGAGTTAAAGGACCTAAAGAGAATAAAACTGTTTTGGACTTTTTGGGTATTACCTAGGAAGGTTCCAGAATCAGTTTTGGCGCCAAAAATGGTTATGGTCACCTTGTGTCACGCGACAAGTCGAAGCATGGAAAGTGGTTACGTTACGTCGTGCGATACAAATTGACCATAGACTGCAGCTATAAATAAGACCCTACCCCTCTCAGTTTTGGATCCGAATTTCACCTCCCTAAAGCTACTCTGCCCAAATTACGCCAGAAACTCCCTCTCTCCTCCTCCCTCACAAACAACCACCCAATTCCCTTTCAATTCATCACCTCTCACCTCTCTTCAACCTAATTCTCTCTCTACATCATCAAGGACCTTGAATCATCTATCCAGATCCGAGTACGTGGTGGAATCTCCTCTTCAGAAGCTGAATTGAAGACTCCTACACCTAACTTGGTGTAATAGTTGAGGACTACAAGGGTAACTCACTTCTCCCCCTCTCTCTCCCTCGTCTCTTTGTTCAATTGTTTCTTCTCCTTCTCCACTTGATAATCCGGCTCCATCTGCTTCGAATTATCAAGTGGCAATTGCAATCTCTCTGTTTAAATAGTCTATACTTGTGTCCAATTGCCTAATTATGATGTGATCTACTTGGATTAGCAATTTGGATGTCAAGGGAGTGTGGATCTCCCATATCCACACTCCTTTGATTGGTTCGTATCTATTTCGTGTTGTTCTGATTGATGTTGATATAATTGTTTGCTTGGTTGTGTAATTGTTGGATCTGCATATCAATGTGTGAGGTACCTGCAGATGGTAACCTTGTGTCACGCGACACATTTGACAATGGAAGTCCTGTGTCACGCGACATGTCGTGACCATCTGCAGGAACCATGCTTTAGTTGTAAGATGGTGCAGTTGATTATCCTAGCATGTTAATAGTATGATAATGATTCTTAGTGTTCAGATCTGGTTTGTAGTTGTAGTTTGATTTCATTTAGATATTTTGCAATCTGTTTGTTGTGAATCTCTACAAGGTAACCATGTGTCACGCGACAAATTTGGACATGTGGAGTCCTGTGTCACGCGACATATGGTTTCCTTTGCAGAGAACCTATTTTCCTCTATAAATCTGTCCTATCTGATGTAAAGGGATGTGGCCTCCCGGATAATTGGTCTACAAGTTTGTAAGTGCTCCAATTTGAGCTTGTTAGAATTTTCGTTAGAAAATTACCGAAAGTTATAACATTTCTAACAATTCCTAACAATCCTAACTTTTCTAACAAAGTGAGGGTAAAATGGGCATTGTTATTTAAGGCTAAACCTCAAAAAGAATCTCAAAAAGCAAAACAAAAGGAATAAAACCACAAATAGCAATGGCTGGAAACACAAAACTGGCTGTTAATTTGAAATTTCAAAAAGATTATTCCTCTTGTCCAAAGCCTGAAGCTGCATTTAATGAACAGTGCACGCCAAGCAGACCAATCCGCGCGGATGACTTTGTAAAGTCAGGAGGGCTATAAATTGAGCCCTCCAGTCACAAAAATAAGGAGCAACAACACATTTTGCACCGAACCTCTGGCGAAATATAGAGAGAAAACAGTGAGAATTCACTTGAATTGTCACCATTTTCTCTCCAATCTTTCCCAATTCATACTCATCCACTCACTCTCATATTAAAGCCCTAAACACTCATACACTCAAGCCAAACACTCAAGAACACAAGGAAGATTGGTAAACCCTCCTTCTCCTAACCCTAAATCTCCTCCATGCATGCATCTTCAAACTACAAAATGTAGTTCCTTCATCTTCTTGCTTTAGATCTAAGAAGATCACCATGGAAGACCATCTCCATGGATGATCTTCTACAAAGATCAAAAATTATTTTCAAGTTCTCTTACTTTCTTGCAAAGAAAACTCATTTTCAAAACCCTAAAAACCATTTTCAAGCATAAAATCTCATTTTCAAAGGATAAAAATCCCCTTCCCAAGCAAATTAAATGCTTAGTCCTAATGTACCCCAAGGATGGTTTGGTATAGTTGATTCACCACTAAAATGTCTAGTGATCACTAATCAAAACCTAGGGAAATGGGGACAAGCATGGATGCAAAACCCCCCTTAAAATCATATTTTCTTTCTTGAGAAGTTGCTGTCCAGTAGCAATTTTCCCAGACCTCAGTCCATTGTCTTAATTTTTGGACACAGATGAACTTGGAATTTGGTGTTGACTACAAAACACTTTTTGTATCCAACATCCAGAGCTTTCCAGAAATATTTTTACTTTATTTTTTGGGTGAGTAAAACTCCTCTTTTCAAATTTTCTTTCAGAGGCTAGTTCATCAGCTTCTGGGAATCCAGATCTCATATCTGAGGTTTCCAGAAGGTTTTGACCCCTCAAATCTTCTCCAAAATGGAAAATTCCTTCGCACAAACCTTATTTAAGGTGTCTAGAACAACTTTCATTCTCTGAGTTTATCCAGATTATGAAGTTTTAAGACCCTTGAATACATTTCAAAATCAAAGGTCCACTGCCTTTTTCATTCTGGCAGAAATGGCTCTCAACTTCAAAAGGTCTTTTGAGTACCAAATCTCAATCCAAAATCCCCCAAAAATCATGGGATCAGTTTAAAGTCTTGAAAAGATATCCCTATTTTTACTTTTATGAGTTTCAAAGTATTTTGGCCAAAACATACACACACACACACACAAATGATTTTCAGCTTGGAAGACTCGTTTTACGAGGCATTCCGGGTGCACACTAACGTCCTTCCCGGCGTGTAACATGACCTCCGAACCTAAATCTCTGATCTCGGGCTTTTTTCAAAGTTTTGGCCCTCAAAATTAAAATGGCGTGGCGACTCCGTTTCGTTGATTTTTTCAAACAAAAATGGGAAAATTTTCGACACAATCACACATCATCACAGTGGCGACTCCGCTGGGGACTAAGCTTTTTTTTAAAAAAAATGGTATTTGGTATATTGGTGGAAACCACTAAATTTCCCGTTATCGCCTCCTAACACGAGTCGGGGATAAATTGTGGTCTAACAATCCCACGTACCGGTATCACCGTTTTCAAAAAAAAAAGCTTTTGAGGGTCAAGCTTCCGTCCCGGCTTTGAAAATCATTTTTGTGTGTGTGTTGATTTTTGCACAGTTTTCATGTTGTTTTGGCCGCCTCGGAGAAAGTCAAAATTTTGACTGTCGGAATAATGTCCCTAACTGTCGGAATTTTCGTGCTTATGTGCTCATTAAATTTCAAAAAAAAAAAAATTCAAAAAAAAAAAGATTTTCAAAAAAAAAGAAGAAGAAGAAAATTTCCAAAAAAAAAATCATGCATCATATTTTTAAGACACATAAAAAAAAATCTCTATTTTACTCAGAAAAAGAATATAGACTGCTTGCACACTACGCGCACGTGACCGTACACTGCACACTACGTCCTTAACCCGGGGAAATCCTTGTCGCGGTCCGTTTGGTCTTATTACGCCTCTCGGATGAGCACAGGACTACCCAAACATCCCATGGAGCCTCGTGTCGACCATGCACTTGTCCGTGACACACTTTGTCCGAGACCCGGTTGGTTTTTAGTCTGGTCTGTGTCATGCCCTGTCCGTGTATAGACCTTTCCTTTCAAGCCTTTGTCGGCATACCGACTCAATATCTTTCGGGGACCCTTATCAGTCGAAGTTCTGCCGGTTTTCCGCCGCAGACTTTGACCAAGATATTGACCGGCGCCTTGACTTCGGCTCGACCGGCACAAATTATACACTCGACTCCCAAAGATTGACACCGAGTCATCAAGGATTAATGAATATTCCATGCCTAATTACGGCTTAACTAACGACAAGTCAAGATCAATCGTGGACATTTATCGGTCCAAATCATGCCGACTTTTCGTCGAGTCCCCTGACACGATCTTGACTTTTGACGTCGCCTTGTCCGTAATTTACATCGAATGCTCGTTAAGACTCGATTACCCGCCGACTTTTAGGATCGTTTTTCTTTCGGTCGGTGGGACCCGCTTGCCCTATAGGACCCTCGCCCGGGCTGTCCACCCCGGGAGGTCGAAATACGTGTGGAATACGAGGGGCTTATAGACGTAGTGACGGGGCCCACCGATCCAGAATCGAGTAGTTTGCGAAAAGAAGAGCAATCTTTTCCAACCGATTAGGTTAATAAAACATGTTTTAAGTAAACGTGAACAAATAACCGCATGTTGCATGAGCCTAAAGCCCAAACACCTACCCTCCTTCCATTCCTGCACATCCGAACCTTCATGTCCTTTCCCCCAGCCTCCGCACAAAGCTTGGTTTCGGGCACCGGTCACCGTTTGATCAGTTGGGAAGAGTCAAGCGCATCGTCGCCTTCACCGTTTGTTCCGACTCCGGGTTTCGTAATGTCTCGCATCGCCGGTAATGAGGATAACGTTGTTCCGTCCTCCAAAATCCCTCGACATGCACCGATTGGATCCAGTTGGTAGAACAGATGAGACTTCGACATGAGGCTCAAATTGATAACCTTCTCGGGGATTGTCGCAAGTCATGGTTTGACTATTAGTCTCAGCTCCGATGGCACTTTTACCGCAAAGAAGGAAGAGGGTTCTCCTCCTCTTCTTAATAGTCCCTGATACATCAAGATGCTACCCCAAGATTCCTATGTTTCCACCGCCGGACTCCCGCCCGTCGACTTACAGTGGCAACCGGCCCCCAAACAAAGAATTAGGGACGAAAGAGTTCGGTATACCGTCGCTGTCCCCTCTCAAAGTGATGATCCCACAAATATCGGCTGAGTGATGAAAATCGTGAACAAGCTTGAAGAAATATGGTCAGCCATCAAAGCCCCGGAAGAACGCTGCACGTAATGCAGCCTGGATTGAAGAGGCCACACGCCACTTCGGGACCTTAACAATATCCCAACCGACCGGGGCTACCTCGAAGGACAAACATGTGCCCGTTCCCCGGACCTCAATGTCTCTCATTATCCGGCGGAGTCCAATCACTTGCTACCGCACGAGCCCAGCAGCTAGATCCCCGGACCGCCCACTCAAAGTCATTCCAAGACCGCCAACCCGAGGTCCCAAATCCGCCACCACTCGTAGAACACATTTGGTGGGATATTTGTGACTGTCCCGATTGCCTTGAAAGGGACTATCAGATCGGATACACGAGGACCGTCCTCCTAAGAAAAAGAAAATTTCCTCCCAAAGAAAATTGAAGGAGAGATTCGAGGCCGGTGATAACAAGGTGGGAACGCTCGGGGAGCCATCTGGGGATTTGATTATTATGTACTCTACTCCGCCCGCCTTCCCCAAAGCAAAAAGGGGTAAAAGAGCAGTAAAAGCCTTGCCAACGACGAGTTGAGACTTTCGGATACCGCAGTACCGCAACGTAAGTCCAACCCCTGGGTCGCCCAAGGTTCGCCTTGTCCAGCCTCCCGAGTATACACCGATGAAGAAAACCGACGCCAGCCTGGGTTCTCCCACTCAATCAACATGTTGACCGGAGATGGCAACCGCCACAAAAGGCCTCAGCATAACCCAGGCTTCGGCAAAGACTCTACCTCGCAAGAAAAAGGCGCGAAGCGACATGTTTAATGACTCTCTATCCCGAGACAAGGACCAAATCTATGATCCTCACCTATATGGGAGTATGATCATCTTCTGCGATGAAGATTTGCCAAGAGATGTCTCCCAACACAATGAAGCTTTGTACATCACTATTCGGCTCAACACCATGTCACTCCCCGGGGTATTAGTGGACAATGGATCATCGGTAAACGTCCTTCCCCTCAAAGATGATGAGGGCCCTCCGCATAAATGAAAGGCGCGTGATCCCATCTACCCGGACCGTCAAGGCCTACGACGGTTCGTCTCGTCCCATTCTCGGGGACAGGTGACTCGAACTCGGTACGAAACCCAAATGGTGCCCGCAAAGTTCCATGTAATGGATATCCTCCGAGTTCACACTCTACTAGGGCGCCCTTGGTTGCATCACATGAAAGCCATAGCCTCCACTCTCCACCAATGCGTCAAATTCATCAACCGGCAGGGAGACCTTGAAGTCATAAGGGGTGACAGCTTTCTCATAAGGAACGAAGCCGAAACAATAGCCAAGAACGCCCACACAAAACACCGGCTACATCCTTCAAGAGGCAAGTCTCGCCAAAGATTCTTTGGAATCCAAAGAATGCCAACTATGTCGACACACTCAAGCGAGCACTCCGAAGAAGTTCGATTCATCAAATTTAATTGTTATTTCCAACACTTGGAGGCGCATCGGAAGGAAACGCCGAACACCGCCATGATACAGCACACAAGTCCCCGGTCCTCAATCACAGATTTGTCGCATTCTCGCAAACCCATTCTTTGCCTCGCCAGCGAGGAGATTTTCATGATAAAAGTCGGCAAACACCGACGTACTCGGCTCGAATCTATGAACGTCGTGTGGGACGTCCTCCTTGCCGAACTACCCGCCGAGCCTTTCCGCTCGAGTATGGGACATGAGATTTTTCTAGCAGCTCACCGAGACGCAATACGCCCTTACATCTGGATTGAGCGGTCGATTGTGACGAAACGGAAATCCCTGTGATTGAGGAAGATCCCTACATCCACATGCTCGCCTTTCGTACACCAAACACAATTGATTCTCGGTTCATCCAAAGAGATAATGGCAACGATCAAGAGGGAGCACAGAGACCATGCCTTTCCCGAGTTGTGAAGCCACCGACGCCGATGCCGCTAAAGAATTGGGAAACTCTCTCAGCCCGTCCGCGACCAAAGAGGAAATAATCACCAAGCTTGGATTGGTCCCCCGTCCTTTCGTGTCAACCTTTGTAAAGTCCTCCGAGTCTCTCATTGTTGAGTTCGAGTCTCTCGAGTCGTCCGATGGCCTTACGCCTGAAGACTACGAGTCTGTAGCGAACATTGTGTTCCCCTTCGTCTTCAATGAAATGATGAACCTTTCGAGTATCCCTTAATTGCAACTTTAACTAATGATGAATTAACTAATAATCTAAAAACAGCTTAATAACGATTCACTAGATGAAGAGGCGTACACATTAAATGAACAATATATCAAAGAAATCTTTAAGCAAAGTTGTCCTGAAAGAGGAAAATCGAGCCCAAGCCGCCGAAGAGATTTTGACAAGTGTGAATTTGGGAACTCGCGGAAGAGCCTAAAGAGACGCAGATTGGTAGTTTCTTCGAAGGGACCGAAAGGGATGCCCTAATCGAGCCGCTAAAAGAATTCGTGGATGTGTTCGCATGGTCCTATAAAGATATGCCAGCCTCGATCCTTCCATAGTTGAGCACCGAATACCGCTCGACCCTTAAGTCAAGCCGCAGCGTAAGCTAAGAAGAATTAAGCCCGAATGGTCCCTACAAGTGAAAGAGGAAATAGAAAAGATGCTCGTGAGCAGTTTCATCGTGGTCATTGAATACCCAACATGGCCGTCCAACATAGTGACGGTGACCAAGGCCAACGGAAAGATCCGATGTCGCGTAGACTTCGTGGATCCGAACAAAGCCACCCAAAAGACGATTTCCCGCCAAACATCGACATTTTGGTAGATTCCACGGCCAACCATGAAGTCAAATCCTTCGTCGACGGTTTTGCCGGCTACAACCAAATCAAAATGGCGTAAGAAGATCAAGCCAAAACAACCTTCACAACCCCTCGGGGCACCTATCGCTACACGGTCATGCCATTCGGACTAAAGAATGCCGGGCTACGTACCAAAGGGCGGCTACGGCTTTGTTCCATGACATGATCCACAAAGAAATTGAGGTCTATGTGGACGACATGATAATACATTCCAGAGGATCGTATGGCCGCACTTTGTTGATTTGAGAAAATTCTTCGGCCGCCTCCGAGACCACAAAGATGAGACTAAATCCACCCAAGTGCACTTTCGGTGTAAGACGAGGTAAGGTGCTAGGATATATGGTGACGTAACGGGGAATCGAAGTAGATCCCCGTAAAATCAAGGCGATAGTTGAAATGAAGCCACCCCGAACACCGACGTAAGTGAAATCCTTCATGGGAAGACCGCAATACATAAGCCGCTTTGTAAATCGGTGACCTCGATCTGCGAGCCGATCTTCAAGTTGATGAAGAAAAATGCCTACACGTAATGGACCCTGTAATGTCGCCTTGCCTTTGAACGTATTAAGGCATACCTTGTGAATCCCCGATTCTCTCGCCCACCACACCGGCAAAGCAACTCTTGCTATATCTAACTGTCACGGATACAAAGAATTGGGGCTATGCTAGCTCAAGAGAAGAAAGATTCCAAAGTCGAAAACGCCATCTATTTCGTAGCGTAAAGCTCCAAGGAAGCGAACTCAATTACTCGTCTATGCGAGAAGACTTGCGCAGTTTGGTCTCGTAGTGGGAAAGTTGAAACACTACATGCGCCTCACCCGATACATCTTGTCTCAAGAATAGACCCCATCAAATATCTCGTTCGACAAGCCTTCCATCTCCATGAGGTTGGCAAAATGGTCGTTCTTTTTGGCCGAATATGACATCACTTATGTTTCAAGGAAATCCGTAAAAGGACGCATAATGGCGTAACATCCGGCCGATTTCCCAAGTGATGAGTCCCGAGGACTCGAACCTCAATTTCCCGATGATGGAATCTTCGCTCTAGAAGGAGAAAATCGCCGGCAACTCTTCTTCGACGGGCGTCAAACAAAAGGGGAACGGGATAGGAATGCTTCGGTCGATCCTATCGACGAACACACCCCCATAGCAGTAAGGCCGAACTTCGAAGTCACCAACAACGCCGTCGAATATGAAGCTTGCATAGCCGGGTTGGAAGCCGCCCTTGAAAGAAATATCAAGGAATTGGAGGTGTATGGAGACTCGCCCTCATCATCAATCGTGTCTCTAACAAATGGAAGACCGTGGATCCGGGTTTGCGTAAGTATCATGCTTACATGGAAGAACTAGTGGCTCAATTTAAAGAAATCGCCTTTCATTACCTCGCCAAGAGACCGAAACAGTTCGCATGCTCGGCTACACTAGCCTCTCTTGTCGAAATACCCGAAGGAAAGTCTCGTTAAACCATTCGTAGTCGGGAGAAGAGAAAATCCCGCCTATTGCTTCGAAATTGAAGCGGAAGCCGAACCGATCAATGATCCCCGGTACACTCGTATTTACCAAGCATGAAGGATGGCGAGGCCTCTTTCAAAAATGAAGATGGGGAATATAAAGAAGGAATCAAAGCGAAAAGTCTCTCACTCGAAGCGGCTCGCCTCCCATTATGTTCTTTTGGGAAATATGCTATACAAGAAGCGTTATCAAGGCCCCCTCCCCGCGATGTATCGGCAAACAAGAGGCTACCGAACTCATGAAAGAAATACATGGTGGTACCTGCGGCCCTCACATGAATGCTCGAGCTCGATGCAAATCATACCGAGAATGGGGTATTTTTGGATCTCCATGGAAACCGACCGCATCCAGCTTTGTCAAAAGCCGCGACAAATGTCAGCCGATACTCAAATCTTAATCACTTGCCTCCTCACGAGTTATACCGCATGACAACCCCTTGGCCTTTCGTCACTTGGGGAATTGATGTCATAGGCAAAATCACACCATCAGCAAGAACGGCCACGAGTTCGTCCCGGTAGCCGTGGATTATTTCACCAAGTGGGTTGAAGCCAAGTCCTACAAAATCCTCAACTCAAAGAAAGTTGCCCTCTTCATCAAAGAAAACATCATGTGCGTATACGGGTTGCCACCGAAATCATCTCGTATAATGGATCCCACTTCAAGGGGAATGTGAAAACCGCCGGCGGAATTCGAATAACCCGTCACAAGTCATCTCCTTACAGGCCCCAAAACCAATGGAGCCGTCAAGCAAAGAAACAAGACTCGGAAAATATCATCCGGAAAATGGCCGTCCAAGGCGTAGATTGGCCCGAGAAGTTACACTCGGCACTCGGGGCTACGTAACATCGGGCCGAACGGCAACCGGGGAAACACCGTTTGCCCTCACATACGGAATGGAAGCCGTACTCCCAATCGAGCTAGAGATCCTCGCTCCGTATACCGCCGGAAAGCCGATCAACGAGGTCGAATGGCTCCGTGAGTCGCCATGACGAATTGGCCCTACTAGATGAACGCCGATCAAGGCCATGGAACACATCCGAGCCTACCAAGGAAGAATGGCCAGAGCCTTCGACAAGAAAGTAAAGCATCGGGAAATCCGAGAAGGGGATCTCGTTTTAAAAGAAAAGCCCCGATCCGTATCAACCCCTCGGAAAATGGGAGCCTGTCTGGGTCGGGCCATATGTCGTCCGTAAGATCTTCTCCTGAGGAGCCATGTAACTTGCGCACCTCGACGGGAATCCCTTTGTACACCCAAAGGAATGGTGACAAGCCGCGCGTATACTACGCGTAAAAAAAAAAAGAAGAAAAAAAAAAAAAAGTGTGCTAAAAGAGTAATACCCAACTAGGTTAGAAACCCGAAAAGGGCGGCCTAGGTAAAAACAGGTTGCACCAAACAAAAAAAAAAAAAAAAAAAACAAGAAAAAAAAAAGGAGTGCTAAAAGAGTAATACCCAACTAGGTTAGAAACCCGAAAAGGGCGGCCTAGGTAAAAACAGGTTGCACCAAACAAGAAAAAACAAAAAAAAAAAACAAGAAAAAAAGGAAAAGTGCTAAAAGAGTAATACCCAACTAGGTTAGAAACCCGAAAAGGGCGGCCTAGGTAAAAAACAGGGTTGCACTAAAAAAAAAAAACAACAAACAAAAAAAAGAGTTCACCAGGTTGAACTACGAAGACCTGAGCTCCTCAAAATGAGGGGAACGTAGGGCAAACCGGAAACGGTTCGGTCTAAAGCACAAATAAAAGCCATACTTTGGCATCAATACAATTGATCAGACCATGAAAGCGTCTCGAAAAACTCTAAAGCAATTCAAATATTCATTACAAGTTAAAAGCTCTTTGATGAGTCTAAGCCCGATTCATTCCTACAACTGGCAACCTGCTAAAAGAAAACTAAGATACATAATCAAATTAATGTGTCTGCCATGACAAGAAAGGGATACTCGGAAACCTCAGAGTCACTCCAAGCCACTCGCATCGGCCTCTCCCCTCTTCTTCCCCTTCGAGTCTTCTTTTTCTCGAACAGAAAATGTCACTGTTCCTCCTACCAAGCTCGTATAGGGACAGGTCTATCAAACCAGCCTCCGTCAGTGGCCTTAGTAGCCCTAGCGTCATCCCTCATCTCCTCGTAACCTAGCCGGTAGCATAGGAGCCCTCCTCTCCTCGTCTCTTGACGTAAGCCTCATAGTCGGTCACACGCGTCTCCGCTCCCGTCATGAGGGTTGGCCCTCGCCTCGGCCCTCCTCCTCTCGTAAATAGTCGGGTCCTCCGCACCCACAATGGCCTCACGCCGTCTCAAAATAGCCACCTCGAGTCTCTCCTGCATGCCTCTCATACCAATCCAGTACCAAGTGGTCAAGAACACCGGTCTCTGACGCCCGAGAATAACCCGAGGAGGAAAGGCATCATACCTCCATGCTCGGGAAAGAAATGGAAACACCGAGGATCATCCATAGAAACAGGAGCCACCACTCCGGTGGCTATATCATCAAAACCCTCCAAAGGAACCTCGCTCCAGCCAAACTGCTCGTAACTAAAGCCGGAATATAGAAGCCGGACCGAGAAAGCCCCGAAAGCATGACCACGGAGACCCATCCCGAAGCACTCTGCGAGTCTCCACCCGCCAATGAGGCACCGACCATCTGATATCTTCACCCGGCGACCCGCCATCCAACGCTCCCACGAGCCCCGATCATCAAAATCTACATCAACACCTCTCCCGGCAAAAGTCCAAGGCCCGATCATATCGTAGGTTTCCCGAAGAACCCCAAACGCTCCATCGCCCACATGGTCAAGAGAAACGGGCCGCCCCGTGCATATACCGCCTTCCGTAGCTAACTGGCCGAGAGCATGAAAAGTCTCCCGTAATCAAAGGAACGACATCTCGCCTGTGCGACAGCCAACGACAACATCCAAGAAAGACCGATGGCGTATCCCAAAGGAATAGACCATGAACAGGTGCCAAACATACAAAGTGCAAAGGCATCCCAATAGGCATCATCCACCAAACCTAGGCCCCTAAATCTGTCGGGAAGACCGGAAATATCGAAATGATCGGGACCACGGATCATACCTTGCGCTTCCTCCGGGGAAAGATGAAGGAGGACGCACAATCTGTCAACAAAAGAAGCCCCTCCGGGCAAGGGAACCGCTATCTCTTCCACCTCCGACCTCCAAGCAAGGCCCGAAATTCCTCCACGCCGGAACAATCTCGTTGAAGGAAAGGCAAAAGACATGCCTTCTAGTGTCCCAAAATGAGGAAGAAGCCCTCAAAAACTCATAATCCGGAACCAATTCCTTGAGGGACCATAAGCACTTCACCTTGTACCTTTCTTCAAAGAAGGACCTCCTCTCATGCATGATCTCCCGGGACCAATCCTTGAACTTGTTGAAGAATGACATTTGGGATTCTTGGGACAATTTTGATGGAGCTTTTCTAAAGTTTTCCATGGTTTTTCTCTTTCTCCCGAAAATGGCTGTTTGGACTCGGAGGTTGAAGAGGATATTTGAATTTGAAATAAAGCAAGACCAGATTCCGTAGCAAAATTAAAGGACAATGTCGATGCAGCCCCATCCGCGCGGATAGGATTGCTTTCCATCGTAAAATCTCGCAATGTACCAAGCCGCTACACCAAAAGAGGAATATTCCGTCCCGTTGCTCGAAACCCGTGCAAAAACCTCCCCAAAACCACCATATACCAAACACCCTTGCAAAAACCAAGGCTCATGCAACACTGCATTCATATTGCATTGCATTCATAAAATAAAATCCTAAATTATTACATTCCAAAAAAAAAGAGAGTGTGCATAAAAAAAAAAAAAACAAACAAACATAAATAAAATCCTAAATTATTACATCCAAAAAAAGAAAAAAGAAAAAAAATGGGCATAAGCCGTACAAATCTAAATCTCAATCTCAAATTCAAAAAAAATCAATCGGAGTCTCCAAAGACCCGATGTCTCCCCCCCCTCTTGCGACTCGGGCCCGCTCCTCAGAGCCCCGAAAATCTCGGCTCGAATCGTCCTCGTCTCCGTAAAGAGGCTCGTCAGACCAACCGCACGCTCCGATAGGGCAAGCCGAGATCTGCGAAAAATCGTATCCGAAGGTGAAGGCGTCGGACTCCCGCACGTACGAAGACGACCCGCCATGCCGCCATACGTGTCCCCGCCCGTGTGGATCCCCGAGAATGACGTGATCCGAAGGCAACACCGCGCGGGATCAAGGAGAGGAGACAAAGGAGTCTCGAAGAAGTCTCGAGCGAATAGGGAAGCCTCCCGTCCGACAGCGCCGGCCGTGGTCGCCTCGCTCTAGCCTCGAGGAGCCCCGCAAGCGACCATCCTCCCGATGAATCTCTTGGCCCCGATCACTTGCTTCGTCGCCTTCTCGACGACCACCTCCGAAAACCGCACAAAAGCAAAAGCGTCAAAAAAAAAAAGAAGAAGTGATGCTAAAGATGATGAAACAAAAGAAAGAAAGGAAGAGGCGAAAAGCGTGAAAATCCATACCTTCATACCCTGACGAGGCCGGAAAGCTCGTGGAAGCCGCCGGCCGAGGGAATTCGCACCCTCAATCGGACCCCATCCCGGGATATAGGAAAATCCGTCCGAGGGTACCGCGGATCCCAAGCCCCTCCCTATCCGTAACCCGAGGCATCCTCACCTCCTCAAGACGAATGTCGCATATGGCTCAATCGCCACGAAATCCGAGAAGTGCCGGGCCGGCTCGGTAATCATCCCAGTCACGACCGATCGCTCGGTGCATCATATCGGCGGGAGGCTCCACCGGTGTCCTCAAAGGCGAGTTCACGCCATGCCGGCGCGTCACCCTCTCTCCCGTATAATATGCATCGCAGTCGACCTCTCGTAATCCTCCGCCGCACAGCCCAAATCTCGCCGCCCTTCACCGCGCCACCTCGAAGCGATCCTGTGGGAAGAATATCATCCCCTCATCCGTCTCGGCCTCCGTCAAAGGAAGGCAATCCGCGTACCCGAGAGTCGTACGCCCGGATCTTATCTTCTCCCGGCATGCTTGGACCAAGATCGCATGGCCTGATACGCCCGACGTACTCCGCCGGCCGCCGCCACATCGTGACGTGAAAACTCCAACGCCCATACTGCGAAAGGTAAAAATCCAATCAATCCAAAGCAAAAGAAAAGTGCGTGCTCAAAAAAAAGAGGGAAAGCAAAAAGAGAGCTTATACCTCCAGTGGCAAACTCAAAGCAAGACAAAGAGCTCACAGCCTTCCCTGCCGTACCTATCAAGAGCAAAGTAAAGCTCGCCACCCTCGCCTCTCCCCACGAGACATCTCCGGCCGTCTCCATGTCCTCCAAGGACCTCAACAAGGCAAAGACTGCGGTCCCTCAAAGCATGCCCAAAGAGGGTGCTCGAAAAGGCAAACCACAAGAAGGCCCCGGCAATCCGATCGGCGCCTATCCTCTCCTCCCCACCTCGTAGCTCGCTATGGTCTCCACGATCTTACCGTAGACCACCGCATACTCCATCCCCATCCCCTTTTGGGAATAGGGGAAAATCCCGTAAGAGCCTCGCAGACGCATCGTTGTAGCCATCCCGCCACTCAATGCCGCGTCCATTAAAGGACAGCCCGTAATCGCAGCCAGATAGTCGGAGGGCGTAACCGTAGCCTCGCCCGTAAGAAGTGGAAGGTGTGGGTCGCGCCCCACCAATGCCGCGCCGCAGCAAACATCAAGCCCTTTCTCTTAGGGAACTTGACCAGCCCCCTCAAACACTCAACGAACTCCCAGAGCCCCGTCTCAACAACAATCTGTCTCGGACTCGGCAAAGCTCCTCGGCCCGCATCCGGAAGCCGATCCCACAAGTCAATCACGGACTCCACTGATCCTCGAGTCTTCATTTTTTTCAGCTGCTCCGTCACAAAACGGTTTCCGCCCTGTAAAAAAAAAAAAAGAGAGAAAATGTCAAAAAGATTGCATTTGCATTTGCACAAAAAAAAGCGTACACATGCATTAAAAAAAAAATTTCGACAAAGATAACAAAGATACAATGAGCATAGCCCCATCTTTCTCGCACAAGAAGACAGTTTTCAGCAAATCCCAATGCATTCATCAAAAAAAAAAAGATGCATTCCTACGGAAGTAAAAACTCCGTCCCCTTTTTCATAAAATAACATGCACGCAACGGGAGGAAAAATCCGTCCCACTTTTCAAAAAAAAAATATATATATCCTAAACATACATACATCCCATATTGGCAAAATGCCCATTCTTTCCAAACAAAATGCATGCATTGCATCATTCATCAATATCAATATTCAATTTCAAAAAAAAAAAAAATCATCATCAACATGCAATATTCAATTTCAAAAAAAAAAATCATCATCAACATGCAATATTCAATTTCAAAAAAAAAATCATCATCATCAACATGCAATATTCAATTTCAAAAAAAAAAAATTCAAAAATCACCCAAAATTCAAATTTCAAACAAGAAATCAACAAAGGGATCAAAGGGTTTCAAAGTATACCGTTCGGAGATTCGAATCCGAAGCCCAATGTTGCCAAGCATCGGGGTAATGCTCCTCCGCAACCGATTGCGAAAGATTGTACAGCACAAACGTAAGACCGATTCTCGAGAAAGATAACGAGATCCCGTATCTTTCATCAAAATCATTCCCAAGAAGAAACGTAAGACCGATCTCCTCGAGAAAGATAACGGATCCCGTATCTTTCATCAAAATCATTCCCAAGAAGAAACGTAAGACCGAGTGCCCCGAGAAAGATAACGGATCCCGTATCTTTCATCAAAATCATTCCCCGGCAGTAAAACGTAAGACCGATTTCCCCGAGAAAGATAACGAGATCCCGTATCTTTCATCAAAATCATCCCCCGCAGTGAAACGTAAGACCGAGTGCCCCGAGAAAGATAACGAGATCCCGTATCTTTCATCAAAATCATTCCCCGCAAAGAAAACGTAAGACCGAAGGTGCCCCTGAGAAAGATAACGAGATCTCGTATCTTTCATCAAAATCATCCCCGGCGAAACGTAAGACCGAGTGCCCCGAGAAAGATAACGGATCCCGTATCTTTCATCAAAATTACCCCGGCAAGAAACGTAAGACCGAGTGCTGCCCCGAGAAAGATAACGGATCCCGTATCTTTCGTCAAAATCCTTCCCGGCTGTAAAACGTAAGACCGATCTCCCCGAGAAAGATAACGGATCCCGTATCTTTCATCAAAATCATTCCCGGCAGTTAAACGTAAGACCGAGTGCCCCGAGAAAGATAACGGATCCCGTATCTTTCATCAAAATCATTCCCTAGCCAAACGTAAGTCCGATTGCCCCGAGAAAGATAACGGATCCCGTATCTTTCATCAAAATCAAACGGCAACAAACGTAAGACCGATTTCCTGCACGAATACGTCTCGATTTTCCTCAAAGAAAGGCTAACGAAATCCCCAAAGAAAGTTAACGGAATCCCAAAAGCCAACGGAATCTCGAGTAGAGCTCGAACTACGAAAGGGCTTCGATTCCCACTAGGGATACGTAGGTAGCCTATCATTAGGTCCAGCCCTCGACCAAAACGGTCACCCTCTCCTTCGGGCAAGCAGACGAAGTCCACCGAAAGGCCATTTCAAAATTAAGGTCCGAGGCACCTAAAAAGCCATCATCATCAAGGTTCGAGGCACCTAAAACGCCATCATCAAGGTCCGAGGCACCTAAAAGCCATCTTCAAGGTTCGAGGCACCTAAAACGCCATCTCCAAGGTTCGAGGCACCTAAAGCGCCATCTCCAAGGTTTGAGGCACCTAAGACGCTATCACTAGGAAAGCGATAAATCGCAAAATCCCCACAGAGAGCGGATAGCCATCGACCGAAAATGGTCATTCCTATCCCCACAGAGTGGATAACCATCGACCGAAAATGGTCATCTCTTATCCTCCAGAAGTTTCTTTCCAAAGAAACGACCGTAGAACTCGCTCATCGTGTTCGAGGCACCTAAAACGCCATCATCTCCGTGGTCAAAGACCCGAACTACGATCGGCTTGATTCCCATTCGGGATACGTAGGTAGCCTATCGCTAGGTTCACCCACCCGATCACTGATCATCCCGCCAAATATGGAGCCATCTTTATCGACGACCCCGCTTCCTTCGAAAGCGCCGTCGCCGAGGGGCTACTGTAAGTGCTCCAATTTGAGCTTGTTAGAATTTTCGTTAGAAAATTACCGAAAGTTATAACATTTCTAACAATTCCTAACAATCCTAACTTTTCTAACAAAGTGAGGGTAAAAGGGGCATTGTTATTTAAGGCTAAACCTCAAAAAGAATCTCAAAAAGCAAAACAAAAGGAATAAAATCACAAATAGCAATGGCTGGAAACACAAAACTGGCTGTTAATTTGAAATTTCAAAAAGATTATTCCTCTTGTCCAAAGCCTGAAGCCGCATTTAATGAACAAAGGCACGCCAAGCGATCCATCCGCGCGGATGACTTTGTAAAGTCAGAGGGCTATAAATTGAGCCCTCCAACCACAAAAATAAGGAGCAACAACACATTTTGCACCGAACCTCCGGCGAAATATAGAGAGAAAACAAGGAGAATTCACTTGAATTGTCACCATTTTCTCTCCAATCTTTCCCAATTCATACTCATCCACTCACTCTCATATTAAAGCCCTAAACACTCATACACTCAAGCCAAACACTCAAGAACACAAGGAAGATTGGTAAACCCTCCTTCTCCTAACCCTAAATCTCATCCATGCATGCATCTTCAAACTACAAAATGTAGTTCCTTCATCTTCTTGCTTTAGATCTAAGAAGATCACCATGGAAGACCATCTCCATGGATGATCTTCTACAAAGATCAAAAATTATTTTCAAGTTCTCTTACTTTCTTGCAAAGAAAACTCATTTTCAAAACCCTAAAAACCATTTTCAAGCATAAAATCTCATTTTCAAAGGATAAAAATCCCCTTCCCAAGCAAATGAAATGCTTAGTCCTAATGTACCCCAAGGATGGTTTGGTATAGTTGATTCACCACTAAAATGTCTAGTGATCACTAACCAAAACCTAGGGAAATGGGGACAAGCATGGATGCAAAACCCCCCTTAAAATCATATTTTCTTTCTTGAGAAGTTGCTGTCCAGTAGCAATTTTCCCAGACCTCAGTCCATTGTCTTAATTTTTGGACACAGATGAACTTGGAATTTGGTGTTTACTACAAAACACTTTTTGTAGCCAACATCCAGAGCTTTCCAGACATATTTTTACTTTATTTTTTGGGTGAGTAAAACTCCTCTTTTCAAATTTTCTTTCAGAGGCTAGTTCATCAGCTTCTGGGAATCCAGATCTCATATCTGAGGTTTCCAGAAGGTTTTGACCCCTCAAATCTTCTCCAAAATGGAAAATTCCTTCGTACAAACCTTATTTAAGGTGTCTAGAACAACTTTCATTCTCTGAGTTTATCCAGATTATGAAGTTTTAAGACCCTTGAATCCATTTCAAAATCAAAGGTCCACTGCCTTTTTCATTCTGGCAGAAATGGCTCTCAACTTCAAAAGGTCTTTTGAGTACCAAATCTCAATCCAAAAATCCCCCAAAAATCATGGGATCAGTTTAAAGTCTTGAAAAGATATCCCTATTTTTACTTTTCTGAGTTTCAAAGTATTTTGGCCAAAACACACACACACACACACACACACACAAATGATTTTCAGCTTGGAAGACTCGCTTTACGAGGCATTCGGGTGCACACTCAACGTCCTTCCCGACGCGCTAACATGACCTCCGAACCTAAATCTCTGATCTCGGGCTTTTTCAAAGTTTTGGCCCTCAAAATTAAAATGGCGTGGCGACTGCTGTTGATTTTCTTTTTAAACAAAAATGGGAAAATTTTCGACACAATCACACATCATCACAAAGACGCAACAATTAATAAAAACACATTTGAATTAATTAAGCATGCATCATAAACAATGAATTAATCTAGCATAGCCCTATAAATTTTATTTCCAGAAATTTATAGCATCCAGATTAAGACATAAAACATCTCAGATTGTAAACACAATCACAGACAGCGTAAAATTTAAACAAACCGATTCTCGCCTGTGCATTTGGCTTATTATGTCGCGTGACATATTCAGCCAGTTGGCTAAGTATGTCGCGTGACATAACTAGCCAGATTACCAGATTTCCACATGTGGCCTACTATGTCGCACGACATAGGTAGCCAGTTTGCAGGATTTCCAGATTTCAATCAATTCAGATTACATGGCAATTAAATCAAGTAAACAACTTTTACAGATTTAATTCAACATAATCAGAAGACGATTTTCACATTGTTTCACATAAACAATAATCATTCTATCGCATACAAAACATGCAATAAGCATATAAACGATTTATATAATCATTCTAGCATGTTAATTCGAACTTAATCATACGAACGGGGCTCTGATACTACTGTTTTTATGGGACCATGCGCAGCGGAATTAAGCATCAAATTAACACAAAACCCAAGCCCTAAGATCCATTCTATACGATTAAATTGAATTCCTATGAGATAGAATTTACCAACCTTAATTGCTTTCCGGTCTTGAGCTATCGAACAATTTATTGGTGTGATTTTGAATCACTATCTTCAATCTTCAAGAACCTTTCAATCTTCAGATTGGAACTCTAGGCCTTGATCGTCAAACGAGCGAAGACCCTCTATTGTTGTATCCACACGTAAGAATGAACCAAGAACAGTTCTTGTGAATTGCTAGATTTTTAAACCTTGAAGAATATTGAGAGTATTTTGTTATGATTTTCCCTTGAAAAATTCGGCCAGACCATTAGGGTTAACAGACCTCTCATATTTATACTACTTTAGTATGAATATGTTTCCTAATCGAATTAGGAGATCAGCCGTCAAAACGCGTCGGTGGCTAGTTATGTCGCGTGACATACTTAGCCAGTTGGCTAAGTATGTCGCGTGACAAACGTTGCCATATGCAGGAACTCTCAATCATTCTTCCTTTGGTTTAACCAATTCATTCTAGTTGTGTGTGACCCAATAGGATTATATTATGTTGGCAATGAGTTCGATCATATCGACTCTCATAAGACATAAGCGGACTCTAGCAAGCCATTATGTCTACCCAAATAATATAACGTAAGAGTTCACGTTTCCAATGGTACACTTCCATTTCTCCCTTTTGTCTCACGATGTTATATTGAACACAAGTCATGGTCCACGTCAACTTGTATCTGTTCAATGCTTTCTCGATCTTGAGTATAATGATAGTCCAATCATATTGGGGTGTGGCCACACTCTTTCATCATTATCACTCATCGAGGGGCCCAAGCAAAACATCTCTCTTCCGAGGGACAAATTCCATCTTGACTTATCATCCTTCCCATCATGAATTCAATCATGCCAAAGATAGTCTTTATAAATATCGTGTTAAGATATCGTTTGACTAAAATCAAACATGACTTTCATCATATGTAAGGTCATGATAATCTTAGGTCTAGGGACTAAATGAAGTGACCATATGAGATTTAATTATGACATTTGACCATGACATAAATCTCATACGGGTCAAGTCCAGTCACTTGTTCTCTAAGAAGTACCCATAATTTCAATGTGCATCTCTATGCATATAATCATCATATGATTATCCATTGACAATTATACTAATTATTCTCTTAATAATTAGGGACGGAGATTATTACAATAAATATGCAAACTATATAATAATCAAATAATAAGCATAAACGATAAAGATGATACATAACGGTTTTCAGTTAAACATAACTAAAGCCTAGGGCATTACACCAACAGTTTATCCTACCTTGGCCCCTATTACTTTCTGCAACCAATCCTGCTGACTGAAATTCTATAGATATACCGCTCGCATTGCAGCGCAAATCTCTGGTCTTGAGATTATTCTTAACTTCTTTCAACCTAACCGTATCCTTACCATTAATGCAAGAATCTACAAATCCCTCATATGACAGTGGTAAGGAGACCAACAACATAAGAGCAGTATCCTCATCTTTAACCTTAACATCAATATTACGAAATTCAAGTAATAAAAATGTAAACCGATCTATGTGATCCCTAATAAACGTACCTTTCATCATTCGAAGAGAATACAACTTATGCTTCAGATACAGCTTGTTGGTCAATGATTGTGTTAGATACATATCTTCCAACGCAAGCCACAGAGCACCTTCGAAATCAGTATCTGTAATATCCGTTAGAACGTCATCATCCAAACACCTGAAGATTTTAGAGTGGGCCCTCTTATCTAACGCAATCAGATCTGCTTCTTCCTTTTTAGCTGGCTTCCTTGAACTCTCTGTTACTGCTGTAGCCGTGACAACACCTGTGAAAACTGCTACTGCTTTGCCATTTGAATCCTGACGATCTCTGATTGCAGCAGCCAACGAAGTCCACAAACTTTTATCTCTCAACAAGGCCTTCATCTTGACTTTTCAAAGAGAAAAACTATTCTTCCTATTGAACTTGTCAACGAGTGAATCGATTCCTGATCTCATCTTCTTCTGCAGCGGAAAACCCCTAAGCTTTTACCAACCTGACCGACCTGATACCAGTTTGTTATAACAACTTTATGTAGAACACAGAAAATAAATCAATCACACAACACAACACAACGATATACATGATTCACCAACTTGGCTACATCTACGTGTAGAGGGTAAGAATATTATTATCAACTGGCAATCACCGAATACAATCTTTAATATAATGCATGAATTCTTTGTTGCAAGAATTCACAATTATGCAAACCCTAGATCTAGAGAGACAGATGGGTAAGAAAACTCTTGAAACATCTAGAATTATTGATATCTATCACACTAAGAATTATATACAAAAAAAAACTGCTAGGGAATATAGGTTATTTATATTGCCTATTCCTAACCCTGCATGATTTTACAACCATGAACCAAATATGTCGCAAATCAGCCCAGTCCGAACCTAGGGCGCTATCGCCCCGTCTGCATAAACGGCCGACGCGCAATCGCCCTTCTTAGTGCGCGACCGCCCAGTTTTTCCAAAAACTTGGCGCGGTCGCTCCCTCCTTGATGGCGCGGTCGCTCCATTCAGTCAGTTACATAAATTTCGAAATTGCTAGTTTAATCCTCTAATTTAGGCGTGTTCCCAAGTTAGATAGCATCAAACATAACAATTTTGTCTAAATTTATTTGCAAAGATGGGAATAATTTTAAAATCTTAATTTGGGGTATGAAAGTTGGGATGGAAACAAGCAGGTTCGGGTGGATTTCTCCTAAAACGAAATCGACCCACATTTTAAATTTATGAACCCAAACCCGAATCGAAAGGCAGCGGAACTCGAACATGAACGTGAATCCTACCTAGAACCGATCTATGTTTTTTTGTTCAAATTTGTTTAGGTCCAATCTATGTTTAAGCCCAATCTTGAATATTCTTCGAAAAATAATTCAAATCATTAAAATTTCACCAATAAAATAATTAAATAAATATTACCTCCGTCTCAATTTTCTTCTACAATTAACGAAACCTTATACTCCCTCCGTCCCGACTCAAGCTTCACTTTTTGTCAAAATGGGTGTTCCATTAAAAGCTTCACCTTTTCTTTTTTGGCAAAGAATCTTTACTATTTTCTCCACTCATTCTCTCTCCTAATTCACTATTACACTCACAACACTTTTCAAATTTACTATTTCTTCCACTAATTCTCTCTCCTATTTTCAAATTACACTCACAACATTTTTTCTTCCCACCTACTCCCTCCGTCCCGCCCGAAAGGGCATTTTTGTGTCCTTGTACAAGAATTAAGAAAAGTGATGTAGGAAAGAGAAAAAGTGTATAGTGAAATAGATGTTGTGAGTTAAAGGGGATGTAGGAAAGAGAAAGTGGAATAGGAAATAGAAAATAGTTAGTGGATATTTATTGTGAGAGTATGGCAAGTGGGTCCCACAAATAAAGAAGTAATAAAAAACTTTTCATTTTTGGGTTGTGCCCTTTCAAATGGGACGCCCAAAAAGGAAATTTGTGTCCTTTCGGGCGGGACGGAGGGAGTATTTCCTTAATTTGCGTGATTTAAAAAAAATGTACACCTTCGGCCCGGACGACGGAGGGAGTATATGTTTTACTTACATAGCATGTAACTTTGTTTATGATGATCGGGTTGGGTCACATGCGGAGTAATCACATAACCGATACGGCGGAACCAGAGGCTAACACAAGCGTAACATATTGGGTGGTGGTAAACCTAGTGACAAAAAATGTTGTATTGTAAAGGTAAGTGTTCTGTGTATTTCTTGGATGATCCAATTTATTCTTTTTACTGTATTTTATTTGTGCACCTTGTTTAATTTTTCTATGAGTCCGCCACTTTCCAAATCTGATTTGAATTTGCTCGGGTTATATTATTTGGGCACCTAATTTAATTTCATGGGTCAACTATAAACTATGAGACAAAAATAATGACAAAGGAAGAGAAAGGAAGATACACGGTAGAGTGGAAGATGTACAAAAGAGTATACACTTTTTTTTTCCATAATGGGGTTGAAGAGGCACCCTATTTTTATTATAACTAGACTTACTCCCCGTGCAATGTATGGGGCGTTACTATATATTCAAAAGACAAGAATTAAATTAAAATAAATCAAAAACTCAATTCGTTTATACATTACGGAATACTTTCTTAAAAACTACATTGCCGGTACATACATCAGATTGGTCAGGCTTGTCATCATTACAAATTAATATTTGAAGACCATCCGGACTTTTGACACGTGATAAAGCAACATACAGTTGATCATGGGAATATACTGGCTTTTTCAGTATGAGACCAACAATAGATAACGATTGACCTTGACTTTTATTAATAGTCATAGTATATGAGATCATCAAGGGAAATTGCCTCCTCTCAAATCGAAAAGGAATCCTTGTGTCTGATGGTGTTAACGACATTCTCGGAATCAAAACTTTTCTACCAATATCACCGGACGAAATTACTTCACTTTCTAAAACATGATTTCCAAACCTAGTGATAACCAAGCGAGTGCTGTTGTAAAGGCCAAGTGAAGAGTCTATATTACGAAGCAACATCACTTGAGTCCCGACTTTCAAGTTTAATGTGTGATTAGGAAGCCCAGAAATACAAATACTATTTATGAATTCAGGTGTATGAAGATCACTTAAGGACTCAAAATGTTTATCAGTATGACATGCAGCATCTGAACTCAAATAAGTCCGTCCAGCAGAATCATTCAATGACACCATGTACTCATTAATAGCATTAACAACATCCAATGTTGGAGCTAAAATAGCTCTTTCTTCAAAGTATGATAAATAATGACGACCATTAATAAACTCAGAATATATACTCTCAACCATTGCAGCAATCGGGTCACTAAATTTCTCAATTAAAAACTCTCGTGGGATTTCAATGGAAATAATTCCATCATTAGGATCATTAACTTGCCCATCTCCAATTCTAGCTATCCAAGCAGCAAATTGTCTCAATTTCTTTGAATTTAAACTTGAATCCAAACCTTGTAGTCTCGTATTCTTTGTCAACCTCAATGCAACACAATGCCTCCATAGATAAGATGAATTAATAGTGGTATGCACAATATCTTGTCTGCTACCCTTTGAAATCACAGGAAGAATTTGCCTAAAATCTCCAACAAAAACAATAGTATTTCCACCAAAAGGATATTCATTCATCTTAGGATCAACTACTCTCATTATATCCCTCATACTCCTATCCAAAGCCTCAAAACAATGTTTATGCATTATTGGTGCCTCATCCGAAATAATCAAATGAGACTTTATAATTAAATCTGCTAAAGGGCTTCCTTGACTAATATTACAAACAAAATCTTCATTCAGATTGAAAGGAATGGCAAACCTCGAATGCGCATTTCTTCCCCCGGGTAATAATAATGACGCTATACCACTTGAAGCTACATTAAACACGATAAACCCTTTTGAACGCAATCGAGCAGATAAGGTTCTCCAAATGTACATCTTACCACTCCCTGCATATTCATACACAAAGAACATCTTTTCGATATCAGTTGAACATGATTCAAGAATGACATTATAAACTTCTCACTGATCAACATTCAACTTCAACACAAGTTCTTGAAACTCAGCTTCTAATCTTTCTCGGTCGTAACACATTTCATCATGAATAAACTGATTAGTTATGATTTGAAAGTAATCAGCATTAGGATATGGCAACATCGTAAACTCAAGTAAACTTCTTCCTTGCTTTCTAAGAATTTTCTCAATTTCAGCAAGGCCATAATTGCGAATTTGTACTTCTTCCAACATCAAATCTGGATAGGTGGAAAAGGGAATAAGGAAAATATCATGGAGAAAAGAATTATGTGCTAATATTTACCAATCAATTTCAGAACAAAATGTAATGAAATGAGAAACTTACATGGGAGATTAAGGATAGTCCGTTGTCCATAAAGTATATCCTCACATAAATAGCTCCAACACTCCTCCCATACATGTTCTGGTCTACTCATAGATAGCGTTGCAAAGAGAATTCTCATTGAATTAGCAGTAGACCACTCGCTAGATTCAACAAAAGCTTCTATATACTCCCGATCATCATTCATCAAACCTAACTCATAGCAAGCATCACGAAAAGCCTCACATTGGACACCATTTACTAAACGAATTTCACTGTAACTCTTAGCTCCACAAACTTTGTTAAGTAGGCACCTCAAATAATAAATTTCACCACATCCCGGAGAGACAAAAAATATTCGGCCTATTAAAAACCCTTTCTTCCTCGCCAACCATTCACGTAAATTTGATTTCCATACAAACTTCATCGAAAAAATTCAGAATAAGTTAAATTTCTAGCTTCAACATATTTCTTGTTCGCTTCAATCCAACCCAAAAACATACTCTGTGCAACTGAATCTCGATGTAAGACGGATTCAATGTTATCTGAATTAGAGAAAATGATATTCGCTTCATTTGGAAGATGAAAACTCAAACGTTCAACCAGAGGATCTTTAAACTGAATTTCAAAACCGTAAATTCTCCAAGATGCCTCACAGGAAGACACATAATGAAAATCGTAATATAAATTAATCTCACTCACACCCTGCTCGATGCTTCCCTCGGTTGATGTCTGACAAAATGTGGTTGTGACTCTATCATTCCCTTTGTTTATATATTTAAATAAATACTTGATTGCACATGATTTATTGCATCACTCAACGTTCAAATGCGCACCGTAGGTAACCAACAAATATCTATTATGAGGAACAACATGTTTATAATCCAAGTAGACACCATTTTTCAAAATTGTTGATGGATGTGATTTTACCCATCCAAAAGATATGTTTCCTAACTTATTTTCTGTTCGAAACCTTGGGAATTTAATGTATTTTGTAGTATTTTTTTAGTACAGGACTGAAGTGAAATTTGACAGAAAAAGAGGAGAAGAAACTTATTTTGGAAAGTTCAAGAACCAAAGCGCAAAAGAAGAAAATTAGAGTGACCAAAGTGCACGACTGTGCACTTATGTTGTGAACCAAATCCAAAGGATAATAACTTGTTGAAGGAAACAAAGCAAAACTCTTTGTACACTTGGGCGTGACATGGGCGACCGTCGGCCTGGGAGCTGATCTTGGGCCTGATTTTGGAAGGCTTGGACCTGGAGCTAGCGAAATGGGCCTGGACGGATTTGGGCTTGATTTGGCTGTTGCCCACAATTGCAAAACCTAGGTATATATATAAATGATGCAAATGATTTTAGATGGGGAGGAGGAGCCGAGTACTGTGGCTGCCAGGAAACAAGGAATAACAACTCCATTTTTTTATTCAAGGTTTTATTTCATTATTTTGTTTTAATTTTGTAATTTTATTTTGAATATGATTAGCTAAATTTTCTTATTCGCGAATTGGATGTAACAATTGTCGAATTCTTATGCTAATAATGTTTTAATTCTTCCACACTTTTCTTATTCTTGTTCAATGGAATTTGCTTAATTTATTTTTAGACTTCAACATTATTGATTGATATTCTTGGTCTTTAAATTACTAGGGTTTAAATTACTACACTTGCGTGGGTAGTTTTTACATTGGCCTAGATTCCATTGAATAGATCCAATTGAAGACCTTGCGGAAATCAAAGGGGTCTAAAATCATTTGTTCCTTGGTTTTTAAATGTATTACTTGGATGTTTTGTAGACCTTGCGGAAAACATTACATCGGAGTAATAATAGGGTTGCAACCCGGCCATCTAACCGTCCTAACTCTTATTAAAGCGAACGATTTCTTGAACAAGATTAGTATTATAAATTAGCATAGGAAGGAGATAGTTGTGAAATTCAATCCGTGAATCTTTGTCATTCTTGATTTCAATATTTGTTTTAATTTCATTAGTTTAATTTATTTGTTATTTTAGTTTAATCAATCAAAAATCAAAAACCCCCTGGTTACTTTACACTAATTAAATCAACTTGTTAATTCACTCAAGACTCTGTGGATTCGACCCTTGCTTGTGCATACTACTACAACGATAGCTATTACACTTGCTAGGTATTTTATTACAAAAGGATTTTTATCCATCAAGTTTTTGGCGCCGTTGTCGGGGACTTGTTGTGAATTACAAGTTAATTTGGTTAGTGTATTGTAAATAATTTTTTTTTTCTTATTTTCTTTTTAGTGTAAATAGTTTTCTTGTATTATTTTCTTTTTCTTGTTATTTAAAAATTAAAGGTCATGCATGAATCAAATTCTAATAAGAAAGCATGGCATGACCAAGTTTGTGATGAAATTGAGCTGGCCCTTTATGGTGGGGAGAAGTTGGATAGTGAGAAGATTCACAATACGGATGAGAATTTTCAAACCATTTTCAATCTAAATGAAAATTTGACTCTCGTATTTGTACTTTCTCCTTCTTCTTATGATATGAAAAAGGTGGTGAGAGGCCACAAGTGAAAAAGCCCAAGGTGCATAAAAGTCAAAAATTCCCTATAGTTTTAAATGATTTGATAAAAAGGGGGATGTATGTGGGGCTTAATCTGAAAATAAGGACCCGCGAAATCATGAGGCGGGCCAAAGGACGGAAGGTAAAGTCCAAACGCGAGCAACGATCAGGCTAATGACCTTAACCAAATGCGCTAATTGGGAGGCAACCCAAGTAGGTACATTTTTATTGTTTAATTTTTTGATTTGTTATGTCATATTGTCCTTTGAACCCAAGACATGTTTTTGTTCTCTTTGCTATGAGGACATAGCTTATTTTGAGTTTGGGGGTAGATATCGCTCCGATTTTGTGGGTTTATAGGGGAGTGTATATAGTGTCACCCTCCAAAAAAATAGAAAAATTTTAAAAAAAATTTGTTCTCGTTATATGTTAGGAATTTGGCCAACGTCCGTGATGATTTGAGGGTTTTGATTGAGTTTTTGCTAAGTTTGTGCCAATTTGAATTTGTTTATTAGAATTGCATTAATACATGTAAAACACAATTTTCCACCTCGGCCTGAATGATGAATGAAATAGGGGAGATCATGATCACTAAGATAAGATTGTTTATGGGTTCACTAAGACATGCCCTACATCACAGATAACAATAAAAATTACAAGGATACTCATATGCACGATTACGCACTTGTCAACCCGATTACTCAATATTGAACACGAATTATGGCTTTAGGTTAAGTCCACAACAAATGTAAAACAAAATTGCACCACCATTCACTTTCATCATATTTCTTGATCATGGTCATTAATTTAGATGTCCTTTATAGGTTCACTTTGACATTCTCGGGGGTCCTAGAATATGGTTGCACGCTTGTCAATAACAAATCAATAGATTACTTGATATTTATGGCTTTTATTTCTTTGACAACCTTCTTATGAGCCTTCGACTTGGGCGTCATTGTTTATATATATAAATTGTCACTTGATCCCATTTTGAGCCTATTTATAAAGAATGGAATATCTAGACCACCATTCGCCTTCATTTGATGCCTACTCCCTAACCCTTGACACCTAGAATAGGTTTATCCTACCTTTGCAAGAATGTGGAATTAGAAAAGTTCAAGTTTGGGGGTTACATAGGGAAATTATGGGAATGAGTGAGGAAGGTCAAAAATTGGGAATATGATATTTAATGTATAAAAGGGGGCAAGAATTTAAAAAAAAAAAAAACAGTTCAAGTTCAAAGAAAAAAATAAGAAAAAAAACAGTTTGGCCCCTAATTTTGTGAAGTATGATTGATTAGTGACCTATTTTGAGAAAGAGAATGTTTTCAACCCCAAGTGTATAGAGTATGACAAAGTCTAGTTTGGGGGTTGAAGCATTGGGGAAATAAAGGTGAGCGGAAAAGCTGAAATTCCGAAAGGAGTGATATGCAATGGAAGGCTTTTAATTTCACATTCTTATGTTTGTATGTCCATTCCTTCATTTGTACCCCTGAACCTATCCCCACATTTGTTGTGGACTTAACCTAAAGCCATAATTCGTGTTGAATATTGAGTAATCGGGTTGACAAGTGTGTAATCGTGCATATGAGTATCCTTGTAAATTGTATTGTTATCTGTGATGTAGGGCATGTCTTAGTGAACCCATAAACAATCTTATCTTAGTGATCATGATCTCCCCTATTTCATTCATCATTCAGGCCGAGGTGGAAAATTATGGGATGCATTAATGTAATTGTAGTTGCATATTCTTATTGGCACTTGTTTAGCATATTTAAGTGAGAATCTGAGACTTGTTTGGCCGACAACCTTGTATGTATTGAAAACATATCAAAAATATTTTTTGTGGATTGTTTTTATTTGTTAGGGTAGTTTTATTTTCGTTTAGTTTTGTTTTACTCGAGGACGAGCAAAAGATAATTTTGGGGGTATTTGATGGATATGATTTTATCCATCCAAAAGATATGTTTCCTAGCTTATTTTCTGTTCGAAACCTTGGGAATTTAATGTATTTTGTAGTATTTTTTTAGTACAGGGACTGAAGTGAAATTTGACAGAAAAAGAGGAGAAAAAGCTTATTTTGGAAAGTTCAAGAACCAAAGCGCAAAAGAAGAAAATTAGAGTGACCAAAGTGCGACTGTGCACTTCTGTTGTGAACCGAATCCAAAGGATAATAACTTGTTGAAGGAAACAAAGCAAAACTCTCTGTACACTTGGGCGTGACATGGGCGACCGCCGACCTGGGAGCTGATCTTGGGCCTGATTTTGGAAGGCTTAGACCTGGAGCTAGCGAAATGGGCCTGGACGGATTTGGGCTTGATTTGGCTGTTGCCCACAATTGCAAAACCTAGGTATATATATAAATGATGTAAATGATTTTAGATGGGGAGGAGGAGTCGAGTACTGTGGCTGCCAGGAAACAAGGAATAACAACTCCATTTTTTTATTCAAGGTTTTATTTCATTATTTTATTTTAATTTTGTAATTTTATTTTGAATATGATTAGCTAAATTTTCTTATTCGCAAATTGGATGTAACAATTGTCGAATTCTTATGCTAATAATGTTTTAATTCTTCCACACTTTTCTTGTTCTTGTTCAATGGAATTTGCTTAATTTATTTTTAGACTTCAACATTATTGAATGATATTGTTGGTCTTTAATTTACTAGGGTTTAAATTACTACATTTGCGTGGGTAGTTTTTACATTGGCCTAGATTCCATTGAATAGATCCAATTGAAGACCTTGTGAAAATCAAAAGGGTCTAAAATCATTTGTTCCTTGGTTTTTAAATGTATTACTTGAATGTTTTGTAGACCTTGCGGAAAATATTACATCGGAGTAATAATAGGGTTGCAACCCGTGTTGGGTTTTATGGGTCCATGCGCAGCGGAATAAAGCATCAAATTAACACAAAACCCAAGCCCTAAGACCCGTTCTATACGATTAAATTGAATTCCTATGAGATACTCCCTCCGTCCCTATATGTTTGTCCCATTTCCCCTTTTCCTTTGTCCCAAAAAGTTAGTCTCATTTCCAAAATTAAAGCTTCAAAATCACTAAATTTTCAAAACTTGTAACATTTAGGGACGGAGTATTACATAACGGCGGTGTATATTATCAATAATTTTCAAAGCGTTCGTAAAAATAACCAAAATTAAAGCTTCAAAATCACTAAATTAAAATGTTTGAAAAGTCAAATGGGACAAACATTTAGGGACGGAGGGAGTAGAATTTACCAACCTCAATTGCTTTCCAGTCTTGAGCTATCGAACAATTTATCGGTGTGATTTTGAATCACAAACTTCGATCTTCAAAACCTTTGAACCTTCAGATTGCTTGAACTCTAGGCCTTGATCGTCAAACGAGCGAAGACCCTCTATTGTTGTATCCACACGTAAGAATGAACCAAGAACGGTTCTTGAGGATTGCTAGATCCTTAAACCCTTTGAAGAATATTGAAAGAACTTTTGTTATGATTTTCTTGAGAAAATTCGGCTAGTGATTAGGGTTACAGACCTCATATTTATATTACCTTAATATAAGTATTTGTTTCCTAATCATATTAGGAAACTAGTCTGAAAACCGCATCTGGAAGGTTCTGTCGCGCGGTAAAACAAGCCACTTGGCCAGTTTTGTCGCGCGCCAAGGTATGCCACATCAGGAACTCTCAATCATTCTTCCTTTGGTTTAACCAATTCATTCTAGTTGTGTGTGACCCAATAGGATTATATTATGTTGGCAATGAGCTCGATCATATCGACCCTCATAAGACATAAGCGGACTCTAGCAAGCCATTATGTCTACCCAAATAATATGACGTAAGAGTTCACATTTCCAATGGTACACTTCCATTTCTCCCTTTGTCTCACGATGTTATATTGAACACAAGTCATGGTCCTCGTCAACTTGTATTTGTTCAATGCTTTCTCGATCATGAGTATAATGATAATCCAATCACATTGGGGTATGGCCACACACTTTCCATCATTATTACTCATCGAGGGGCCCAAGCAAAACATCTCTCTTTCGAGGGACAAATTCCATCTTGACTTATCATCCTTCCCATCATGAATCCGATCATGCCAAAGATAGCCTTTATAAATATCGTGTTAAGATATCGTTTGACTAAAATCAAACATGACTTTCATCATATGTAAGGTCATGATAATCTCGGGTCTAGGGACTAAATGAAGTGACCATATGAGATTTAATTATGACATTTGACCATGAAATAAATCTCATGCGGGTCAAGTCCAGTCACTTGTTCACTAACAAGTACCCATAATTTCAATGTGCATCTCTATGCATATAATCATCATATGATTATCCATTGACAATTATACTAATTATTATCTTAATAATCAGGGACGGAGATTATTACAATAAATATGAAAACTATATAATAATCAAATAATAAATTTAAACGATAAAGATGATAAATAACGGTTTTGAGTTAAACATAACTAAAGCCTAGGGCATTACACCAACAGTCTCCCACTTGCACTAGGCTCCATTTATGTATCGAATACCCATGGATTTAACATGACCATCATGCTTCTGCCTGTGCGAGGGTCTTTGTTAGTGAATCCCTTATGTCATCATCGGTTGATACTTTGTATATCTTAACGTCTTCTCATTCTTTATGAATTCCTCGAAAAACGTCTAAGAGAGTGTTTGGATCGCTGTTGTGATCTTGGTCCCATTGTTTGCACAAATGGCACCACTATTTTCATAACAAAAATTTCACTGATTAGTGATACTTGGAACATTTCCAAAACACTAATGAACTTTTGATCCAAACTGTCTCTTTTAGCCATATCATATGTTGCTAAAATTTGGCCTTAGTCATAGAATCGGCTACGATTTTCGAATTGGAACTCTTCCAACAAAACCGCGCTTCTAATAAGCATAAACACAAATCCTAATTGCAATTTTAAAATAACTTTGTCAGTTTGGAAGCTAGCATCTATGTAACATTTACAACAAGATTATCTTCCAACCTTTCAAATACCAAGAACGTATCCTTAGTTCTTCTTAAGTACTTAAGGATCATCTTGACTGCCATCCAATGGTTCTCATCACAGGATCAGATTGATATCGACTCATCATGCTTAGAGCATATGAGACGCCGGGTCTAGTATAAATCATGGCATACATGACAGATCCAAATGCCGAAGCATATGGAACTTCATTCATTTCCCTTTTGCTCATCAGTTGTCATAAGACAATGAATATTGCTAAGAGAAATACCATGACCCATTGACAAGCTACTCTTCTTAGACTCTTCTAAGAACCTTGTCAATGTGAACACTTTGACTCAAACTAATTTATCCTTCTAGATCTATTTCTATAGATCTTAATGCCAAGGATGTAAGCGGCTTCACCCATATCTTTCATTGAGAAACCTTCCCTTGACCAAGACTTTGACAGTCTTAAGTGTCGAAACTCCATTTTTTTTTCAATGCGTAAGATAACATTGTAATAAGACAATAGAAATAATACTATGCTCCCACTGAATTTCATGCATACCCAGGATTCATCTTCGTACTTTATGAAGTTAAACTCTTTGACCAATTCATCAAAACGAAGATTCCAATTCCTTGAAGCTTGCTTCAGCCCATCTCATGGATCTTTGCAACATGCATACTTTATTAGAGTTTCTTGGATCGACAAACTATTCGGGTTGTGTACTATACACATCCTTAATAATCTTTCCATTTAAAGAAAGTCGTTTGACATCCATTTGTCATATCACATAGTCACAATATGTGATAATGGCAATTTGAAATTCTAATAGACTTCGACATTGTAATTGGCAAAAAAGGGTTCTATCATAGTCAATACTATGAATTAACCTAAATCCCTTTGCTACAATTCTTAGTCATGAAAGTATACACCTTCCCATTCATGTCGGTCTTGAAGACCTACTTGCACCCTTTAGTTTTTATACCTTCAGGTAGCCCAATCAAGTTCCAAACTTGCTCATCAAACATGGATTATAATTCGGATTTCATGGTTCCTAACCATTTATCCAAATTAGGAGTGGACATCGCCTCAAGATAGGAAGTAGGATCGTCATTCTCAATAACTTCCACCTTATTACTTTCCGATACGAGAAATCAATATTTCTTGGTTCGGATTGTAACCTATCCGATCTACGATGGACTTGTGCATCTTGAACCGATTCCACAACTCCTTTGTGAACTTGGTTCCGTCTCTACTCTTGGTTCCATATTATTTTCGGGTCCTTGAATTTCTTCAAGATTAATTTTACTCCCACTGGATTCTTTATTGAGACGAATCAAATAGAGCAACAAACATTTTGTTCTCTTTGTGGTTGTAAAATCAATATCCGAAAATAACTTTGTCAAATTTGGTGCTAACTTATAAGAGACAAGTCTCTTTATATAAGACTCGCAACCCCAAGTCTTCATGAAAGACAAACTAAGTTTTCTTCCATGCCACATCTCATGTGGGGACTAAGGAACCGATTTAGTAGGGACTCGATTCAGTGTAACCGCATCATTTCTAATGCATATCCTCAAAAGGAATTAGGAAAGTCAACTTGACACATCATCGAACGAACCATGTCTAACAAGGTTCAATTCCTCCTTTCAGACACACCATTCATAGTGGTGTTCCTTGTGGAGTCAATTCTTGAAACAATTTCACAGTTTTGAGATGATTGTCAAACTCTTGGCTCAAATATTCACCACCTCGATCTAATCGAAGTACTTAATAGTTTTGCCAAGTTGTTTTGCACTTCATCTTGAAATGTTCGAAACATCTCAAACGATTCACCTTTGGACTTCATCAGATAGACATAGTCATATCTAGATAAGTCATTGGTGAATGTGATGAAACACCAAAATCCTCCCCTAGCAATGCTGCTTAATGGTCTACATACATCTCATGTATAATGACCAATAAGTCACTAGCCCTCCCACTACTCTTAGTGTAGGGTGGTTTGGTCAATAATCCCAATAAATAAGATCCACATTCCTCAAATGATTCATGGTCATATGAGTCTAAAAGTCCGTGTTAATGGAGTTTAGATATATGTTTCTTATTTATCTGACCAAGCCGGCAATGCCATATGAACTTGTTGTTCATATTGTTCGGTTTAGATCTCCCATTTATATTATAGATATCTTCAATATTATTTTGTTTCTCATCATCAAGGATATGAAGATCATTCAATGACATATGCAATACAATAAGGCATATCATTAAATAAATATAAAACTTCTTATTCTCAATAAGAAAATTATATCCTTCATCATCCATATAAGAAACGAAATAATACTTCTACTCAAATCCGGAACGTAGTCATACTTGTTCAAAACAAGTGCTAGTCCACAAGATAAAGTGACTTCATAAGTCCCTATGGTTAATGTAGCAACCCTTGCTCCATTCTTATGCATAGGTTTAACTTACCTTCTTTGAGTAGCTTTCTATTCTTTATTCCTTGCACATTTAAACAAATGTGGGATCCAATCCGGTATCATATACCCAAGAACAAGAAGTCAAAAGGAAAATATCTATCATATAGATACTTAAAGTAGTAGCAATCATATTGCCTTTCTTCACTTTTAGGCCTTCCTAGTAAGCCTTGCAACTTTGCTTCCAATGACAATCTTATTGCAATGATAGCAAATTGCATCCCTTTTGAGACACTTTGGGTTTAGCCTATTTGGCTTTGCAACTTTTGCCCTAGGTTCAGCAACCTTTGCTTTACCTATTTTTTCTTCCTTTTGAACCCCTTTCTTGTGTTAACCATTAACACACTTGCGGATTGGTCCCTTTTGCATCTCATGCATTAAGAGCCTTCACCACAACATACATCTTTTGCCTAGTTCGCATTTGGAACATTTCCTTTGTGCGGTGTGCTAGAACAAAAGCAGTTTCCATGTGTTCAAGGTTCTTCATAAGAGCCTTTAAACATGGTGGCAAGTATAAGGCAAGCAATGCTATTAGAATCATCAACATGTTTCTAATGTTTCTCCTTATTTGCCCTTTGCAACATTTGCAGTGGGTTCAGTGGGAACGGATTCGTCAAGAACGTACACATTTACTCAAGAACAATTCTTGAGCGTCTGATCAAATCAGAATAACTTGTACCGTTCTTTTCGAATTTTGTCCTTCATAAGGATGAATCACAATTATCATTATGTAATGCTACTTCTACAACAAAATATACAAATTATATGAGCACATATCAATACCAACACATTTATCATCTAAGAGCAAATAATGTATTTTATAAATACTCCTACTAAATCATACACCTTCCAATGCAAATAAGCATAATATGCATTTAATGGGATAAGATCCAACTTTAATTTAATCTCAAGTACGCTATGGCGCACCGCTCAAGACTAAATTAATTAGGTAGAAAACATCAATCATATCGTATATGACTCTTAGATTTTTTATGAGATTTATTCAAGACATCATATGTCTAAGCATATTTTAATCTCATCTTATGCCTTGGGTCCAAAACCATTTTGATAACCCAATTAAGTTCATCCACTTTAAACGTATAGGAACCACCATTTCCTCATCTTGCTCGCAAACGGAATAGAATCAAAGCACCTTGCTATGGCAAGCCCACCCAAAACTATCCGAGTGGTCTCAAGTGTTTTAATCATGGATTGGCATAAAGAACTTAAAAGTTAAATGAAGGTTATTTAAAGTAGATTATAAGCATATCAACAAAGATAATCATAATGTACACCAGGTAAGTTCCCAAGAAAATAGGTGAGCCACAAGGATTGCTTAAGTACCAAATCTTCCTTCGACGGAACTCTCCTAGTCATGCACAATTATAATACCAATTTGAATGCAATATAATCAATACTTTGTATACTGACTTGTTTCTCATAAACAATCAGATACTCGTAAACTGACTTGTTTCTCATAAACAATCAGAAAACTTCAAATTTTGCGTAAACTGACTTGTTTCTCATAAACAATCAGAAAACCAAAATTTAATGTTTCAATTAAACATTTAACAAAATTCTTAACACTTAAGAACAAATAATTCATGCATCGCAACAATTAATAAAAACACATTTAAATTAATTAAGCATGCATCATAAACAATGAATTAATCTAGCATAGCCCTATAAATTTTATTTCCAGAAATTTATAGCATCCAGATTAAGACATGAACATATCAGATTGTCAACATAATCACAGATCATGAAAATTCAACAAAAACTGATACTGCCCAGATCAGGCATATTCTGTCGCGGGACAGAAGCTACCTGAAGACCATATATGTCGCACGACCAGACACTGACCATGGCCAAGTTCTGTCGCGTGACATATCAAGCCCAACGACCAGATTTTCAATCGTGGCCTACTCTGTCACACGACTCGAGTAGCCAGTTTGGCAGTTTTTCGAATTTCAATCAATTCCAATTATAAAGCAATTAAATCAAGTAAAACAACCTTTTTGACAGATTTAATTCAACATAATCAGAAAACGATTTACATATTGTTTCATATAAACAATCAAAATTCTACCGCATACAAAACATGCAATAAGCATATAAACGATTTATATCTTAATTCTAGCATGTTAATTCAAACTTAACCATACGAACGGGGCTCTGATACCACTGTTGGGTTTTATGGGTCCATGCGCAGCGGAATAAAGTATCAAATTAACACAAAACCCAAGTCCTAAGATCCGCTCTATACGATTAAATTGAATTTCTATGAGATAGAATTTACCAACCTCAATTGCTTTCCAGTCTTGAGCTATCGAACAATTTATCGGTGTGATTTTGAATCACAAACTTCGATCTTCAAAACCTTTGAACCTTCAGATTGCTTGAACTCTAGGCCTTGATCGTCAAACGAGCGAAGACCCTCTATTGTTGTATCCACACGTAAGAATGAACCAAGAACGGTTCTTGAGGATTGCTAGATCCTTAAACCCTTGGAAGAATATTGAAAGAACTTTTGTTATGATTTTCTTGAGAAAATTCGGCTAGTGATTAGGGTTACAGACCTCATATTTATATTACCTTAATATAAGTATTTGTTTCCTAATCATATTAGGAAACTAGTCTGAAAACCGCATCTGGCAGGTTCTGTCGCGCGGTAAAACAAGCCACTTGGCCAGTTTTGTCGCGCGCCAAGGTATGCCACATCAGGAACTCTCAATCATTCTTCCTTTGGTTTAACCAATTCATTCTAGTTGTGTGTGACCCAATAGGATTATATTATGTTGGCAATGAGCTCAATCATATTGACCCTCATAAGACATAAGCGGATTCTAGCAAGCCATTATGTCTACCCGAATAATATAACATAAGAGTTCACGTTTCCAATGGTACACTTCCATTTCTCCCTTTGTCTCACGATGTTATATTGAACACAAGTCATGGTCCACGTCAACTTGTATTTGTTCAATGCTTTCTCGATCATGAGTATAATGATAATCCAATCATATTGGCGTGTGGCAACACACTTTCCATCATTATCACTCATCGAGGGGCCCAAGCAAAACATCTCTCTTTCGAGGGACAAATTCCATCTTGACTTATCATCCTTCCCATCATGAATCCGATCATGCCAAAGATAGCCTTTATAAATATCGTGTTAAGATATCGTTTGACTAAAATCAAACATGACTTTCATCATATGTAAGGTCATGATAATCTCAGGTCTAGGGACTAAATGAAGTGATCATATGAGATTTAATTATGATATTTGACCATGACATAAATCTCATACGGGTCAAGTCCAGTCACTTGTTCACTAACAAGTACCCATAATTTCAATGTGCATCTCTATGCATATAATCATCATATGATTATCCATTGACAATTATACTACTTATTATCTTAATAATCAGGGACGGAGATTATTACAATAAATATGCAAACTATATAATAATCAAATAATAAATTTAAACGATAAAGATGATACATAACAGTTTTGAGTTAAACATAACTAAAGCCTAGGGCATTACACCAACAACCCGGCCATCTAACCATCCCAACTCTTATTAAAGCGAACGATTTCTTGAACAAGATTAGTAATTGTTTTTATAAATTAGCATAGGAAGGAGATAGTTGTGAAACCCAATCCGTGAATCTTTGTCATTCTTGATTTCAATATTTGTTTTAATTTCATTAGTTTAATTTATTTGTTATTTTAGTTTAATCAATCAAAAACCCCCTGGTTACTTTACACTAATTAAATCAACTTGTTAATTCACTCAAGTCTCTGTGGATTCGACCCTTGCTTGTGCATACTACTACAACGGTAGCTAGTACACTTGCTAGGTATTTTATTACAAGAGGATTTTTATCCATCAATTGTTCTCCCGTCATCTCTTCTTCTGTATACAACATATCCATCCTCATCAACTCTATTAACTTTAACAAACTTTTTTGGATAGTGTTTAGAACAACGTCCATTAACCATGCATGGAGAAGAAGGTCTATCTTTCCCACACGGACCGTGGATCATTAAATCTTTAACTGCATTAAAATACTCCAGATCAACAGTTTCATCTGGTATCTCAGCAGAAATTATACGATCAATATCTTCGGGCGAACGACTTTTAAAGTCGGTTGCAAAAAACAATAATATATGCGTATGAGGCAAACCACGTTTCTGGAACTCAATTGTGTAGATGACTGAAAAAAATAACTCAAATGTGAAAGAAAAAAAATTAGAATAAGTTATACAAAACTATGAAAGAAAAAAATTTATGTATATAAAAAATTGTTTACGATTTTTGAAATTAAGAACATTAAACAAACTTGCTTTGAACTGGCTGAATATTTTATTCTTCTTAATGTCTGTTATCATTCCATCAAGCTTGGCTTTAAATATTCGACATAAAATATTTGGCCGATCCTCAGACTTCAAGCCACCATTCTCAACAAATTGAACAATTTCTGGCCACTTAGGATTACATGTTAGTGTAAGAAATAGATCAGGATATCCAATTCATCTGCAAATAGCCATTGCATCTTGATAATTTTGAACCATATATCTAGCACCACCCATGAAGGAAGATGGTAAAATGACTCTTTTCCCTAGTTTAGTTGCATCACAATCACCTTCAAAATGACTTCCTGTAAACACCTATACATTTCTGCCCTCAATTGCTTTTGATGTAACCTAATATAAGTCAAACATGCTGACTCAATCATCGTGTACACATCAACAAGATACTGTTGAAACAATCTCTTAGATAACAACACTATCTTAGAGTCATCATCCCGTTCATGTAATCGATACGCAAAGTACTCTCGAATGCTGACCCTTTTCCTACCCCCCGTACCACCTCTGGAATTATGGAAAGGAATATCTTCTCTATAACCATCTTCTCCATATGGGAACAACAACGGGTATTGAAGACCCAAGTAAGAAGGGTTTAGTTGATTTATATGCGTTAGTGCTCCATATCTAGCTTGAATAACAATATCCCTTTCGGTGGAAGAACTGTCAAAATCACCAATAATCAATGTGGCCACTTCAGAAGTGGATGGCAAGTTGTAAACTCTGGCATCCCCAGAGCGTCTGCTTACCAACTTCAGTTTTACTTATTTAGATTCAACGGAAAACAATTTTTCCTTCGCCATACAAAATGACTAAACTAACACATTGTTTTCATCTAACATTGTTTTCAGCTCCTTAACAATATCATCATGTAAATCACTAAGAGAACTTTTGGACCTGATAAAAAATAAAATAAAATTCACAACTATAATGTTAACATATTTCAAACAGTAGAATATTTTGTTAAAATAGATGACAATGTAGTTTTTGAAGATAAGATACCTTACAGAAGCTTTACTGTTAGCAACTTCATTTGTTGTGTCATATATATACAACTAGGCAAACTTTGGTTGTTCACCGGTCAATGGCAACAAACTACCCATTAAATGGTAATTTTGCCTATGCAGCTTGAATATAGGAGGGGAACCACCTTTATTAACGCTCCTATCAATTTTTTTGTCCATTGATGTGAAACAAAACATGTTGTTATAGGAACGAATATTCTGCCTATAGTGATTACTCCATTCTGATTGACCGAACAATAATCGATCCAATTGAGTAGGAGGATTCTTAACCGCAGGAAGACGAATTTTCCCGTGATTGCAACACAACCCATATTTTGGGGATAGAGATCTATAAGAGCGAGCCAATCTCTCCTCGTACCAAAAATGAGCTCCACAAACTTCAAAATTATAAATAGCATCTCCAACATCCCAGTATCCTAGTAAAAAAAATGAAAAGAGAGATATAAGATAATTGGAGACTATGAATGGAATATCAAAAATACACTAAATTAAATTGAGTTTTAAACTTTTTTACTAAATCAGCAATAGAAACATTATAAATAACTATTTTTTAAATTTTCATGGAGATAAATAATGTAACATAAGAAGGTACTCAAAGTTGAAGTTGGTTTGACCGAAAGAAACTTATATTATGGTGTGGAGGGAGTAAATACTTATGCAGCGAAGAAAATGAATGAACATCAGTTTTTTTTGGTAGAAACCTTAACACGTTTAGCCGGTCTAATAGAGCCACCTTCAACCTGACTTGAACTAACCCCTTCATTTTGCGATGATAAACTCATTAACTTTTTGTTTAAAACACATGTGCTTTTCGTATTAAACCTCGATTGTGCCACTATAAATACACGAAAATAAGTTATACTCCGATCGAGCTTAATTTTGATCATGTAATAGAATAATAGAATAATTAAAGAAAGAAATTATAATCTTGATTAAAAAAAATTTGAATTGAAACATAAAACAAATAAACATGTAAACTCACAATTTGAAATTTCAAGTAAAGCTCGCCCTTGTGAAGATGAAGATGAATCTATCAGAATCGGTCGAACTGCATTATCACCTATGACAAATGTTAAGTACAAATAAAGTAAACATACATGCATATGTAAAATGTAGATCTAGATAAAAGATAGTTACTCACAACAGAATAGAAATAAAAAGAAGTTATATATATGCATATCCAGAAATATAGAATTAGTTGGAACTATGTATATATATATATATGCATTAATTTTTTTTATCAGATATGAATGTAGAATATACTTAAAATTAATGACTCAGAAGAAATCATCAAATATGTAACAATTATAACATAGTAAATTATCACCACTCCAAAAGAAATAGCGAAAAAAGTAAATAAATAAGAACATAAAGTTAGAAGATAGTAATAAATTAAAAAGAAAAAATAAATAAACGCAATTCAAGGAAAAAAAAGGAGCCTAAGATATAACAATTCTTTAGTCCCAAATTAATTATTCTTATACTACGTTGGTCCTAATTATTGGGGATAATATCGAACTGACTAAAAAAAGCCAAATCACGTAAAAAAAAAAAAATTCAATTCATTTGTAAATTCTAAATAGCCACATGCATATCACATAAATTTCAACCCATATTTTCACAAGATATGTACACTACCAGAGAAATATGAACAGTCCATACTTGGACCCTTTTACATTCGGCCCATACATATTATGGAAATCATGGGTAAAAAAGCCCATCAGTCTACCCTAATCTATTTAGCAATTACAACCCCTATAAATAAATGAGTCCTAAACCTACCCAAACCCTAAAAATTAAACGCAGCTGCCGCTCTCTCCCTCCCTCCATATTCAAAACACACTCAACCCATTTCTTTATCAACCATCGGTCCCCAAAAAATAACCCAGCAATATCTCCAATTTTGAGCCCAATCGAATTCATATGAGGTACAAATAGAAATAGGCTGAAAGTCTTCCCTAAGATCTCCTTCTCCAACTTGAAATGATAACTTTTACTTCAACAAAATCAATTCCCGGTCAAGAATTTGCCAGATTAACAAAGTTTTCCTGAAGCGGAAAATGGATCTGGTACGTTCTACACAAATCTCATATCTACATGATTTATTTTACGTGAATAATGGTTTGTATATATTTTCCTTATCATTGTTTATCTATGGTCCTTTAGATCTACTAATATTTTACATGAATAATGAGGAGTGATTTTCTATTTGATATAAAATTGAGAAAATATAATTACGTTGTACAATGAACTAACATATACTTCATTCGCTGTAAGATCCGTGAACAAATACATTTTTTAAAATTGATTCTTCTGAATGTACCATGAGCAATGTGTGATGGATTTGTGGTATCCATGTGTTTGTGTGTAGACAACTGCAGACAAGAAGATTCACAAGTTTGAAATGAACATGACCAAGCGAGGTGTTGTACCTGAAACGTCTACCAAGAAGGGAGACAGCTATGATGTTTGCCCTGTCTTGCTCGGATTTTTCGTGTTTGTCGTCATTGGATCATGTAAGATTTTTGCTGCATGAACTTAGATCTAGTATTGCAGAATAAAGATATTGCTATTAGTAATATCAATAGCTTTTCAAACATCATAAGCAATTTATGATCAATTTTTTTAAATATTAATATTGCTAGTAATGATTGTGTGGTGTTGAAGAGGCAGAAGTGGAGGGTAAAAACTCATGTGGAGGGTTTATTTTTTATTTTTATTTTTTTATTTATTTTTCAACAAATTTTTTTTCACGATGACATATGAGGATTCATGTTAGCCGACCCCAAATTATTTTGGGACTAAGGCTTTGTTGTTGTTGTTGTTGTATTGCTAGTAATGGTTGTTTCTGGAAGATAAGTAATTTTTGCTTATATATATTTAGCATATATAATAGATTAACACTTTAAATCTACAGATCTGTAAAAAGTCAAGACTTTGTTAATAAAATCAAACTAAACATCATTGACAGCCAGATCTATATTTACTATGCATAACACCATTGACAGCCAGATCTATATTTACTATGCATGAGATTGTAGTTGAGTAACAATTTATGAAAATGTTTTGTGAAGAAAAATAATGTCTCAAAAACTTAAGTTAAATTTACTTTTTCTTTTGCAGAAAACACTTTGATAAACCATTAGAATTTATATCTACAACTAAAAAGATGTATTGATTAAAAACTAAAAACTAAAAACTTTTATCAAAAAAAAACAGGCACATATTTTTCTATATTTTAACTAATAGTAGTGTGACAAAAAAATGACCATGTAAAATTTCTTGCTTATTTAACTTTTAATTTGGTCTTGGAGTATTCAGACTAATATTGGAGATACATAATTTTTCAATTTGTATTTATTTAGGTTTAAGAACATTAATGGACAAATAGTTTTAACAATTTTTTTGTTAATGTTTACTGATGTGTTGCGAAGGTCATAAATTTTGATTAGATAGTTTTTTTGTTTATTTAATTTAATAATCAATATATTCAAATCAAAATCATATATATATTTATTTATATTTAAGTAAGTAATATTTTTATTTGTTTGTGCACTGTTTAAAGATTATGATTTAAGTATATGATAAAGAAACGATAAAGAAACTTGATGTTAGTATTGTAAATACATTGAAGAATATTAGACCAACAAATGTAATATTCATTGAAAAGCATGTATACATACTTCATCACATAACTGTGCTAAGCTCTACTACCATTAAAATTGCATTATCAGTTTGCAACTCCCCCGGACGCATTTGTACTAACACATGATGGTTTTACTTGCAGGGATCACTAATCGTATGAACATCTTGCAAGTAGAAATTGCAATCAAGCGCATATAATGACCCATAACGTAAGTGTAATCAGCTTACATTACTTTTCATGCACATTATTTACACACATGCGTTCAACGAACTGTCTTACAAATACACGTAGGTTAATAAATAAGAAAAAAAAACAAAAAACACCAATAAGCAGATAAGCAGATAAGAACTATATGGCCACATAATCAAATTTCAAACCAAATACCAAATATGATATCAATTTTTATAATACTATTGCTACCACATTCCAAAGACTGATACCAAAGAAAAGCATAGATGATTTTTTTTTCCGAATTTTAAAGATTTTATTAACATAATTACTAACATTTACTTTGATTAATAAAACGATGTACATTGTATACAACTTACACTGATAATGATTGCGTCATTGTAATAAAATATATTGAAATTAACGATTTTGAATGCCACAACAACTAACAGTTCATTGTTATTTCTACTACATGTATACTCTCAATCTCCATTCCATTATCTATGAACTATACATTACTCATGATATGTTCTATTTGCTTATGTTATTCACACCCAATTAATTTTCATTACTTAACAGTCAATCTAAAAATGACAATGGGTTGCACTCACTTCAACAACGTTACACATAATATGTTTATGGTTTTGTAGCTTTCTTCTAACTCTCAATTGCACGATTTGAATGAAGGATATACAATGGTATACTAAAATCCAACCACATCATACCATAACCATCTACACATGGTACGTACAAACGTTTACCCTTTTTTGGTAAAATTCATTTTTGCAAACCATCTTACATCTAGTAAGTATGTTTTACATCATAACATGAATCGCAGGAATGACAATTGTATTTGAGATCAAGAAACTTTAAAATCTATATGTATACCACTATTCAATACACAAAGGTACACTATACACTTTGTTCACTTAAACATATCTATTTCAATATATCTATTTCTGCCTTACTTGTATGTAGTGCTATATGTAATTAACAAATGTCTTGTTTTCAAGCTGAACTGAACAACGTTGGAAGAATAAAGGAAGGCATAGAAGAAGTCCAGATTTCAAGTTTTAGTCACACACGTATTGTAATAAAAAATTGTAAATTAATTACGATTTTGTAAATTAGATATAGCATATGTAACTAAAGTATACGGCACTACGATGGACAGGAGCTAAAAAGAAGTAGCATGACATGAATTTAGATCATGGAGAGGAGAAGAATACAACTACTAGAGGCAAGACAAATATAAGGTACACACTACTCTTTTTCTACATTGCATTCATATAATTTTCAAACACATATATCAAAATTAACATAAAGTTAACGAACGAATAAATTAAAATTAGAATTGATATTGACGTAGGAGGAAAATAGCTCACATACCTGTCCCACTTAAAACTTTCGGATACGTTTTCTTCTCTAGGACAGATGATTTTGTCATTTCCATGGTTGCAATTCTTCACAATAGGATAGTAATTGAAAGAAATGGGGATAATTTGAAGAATGTAGAAGTGTGTTTGAGTGAAACTTTTTGAAACTACGTGGATAATTTGAAATCCATCTTAGTTTGAATTTCAAAATTTCAAAATTTTCAAAATTTAGTTTTCTAGATAAATGTGAAAGAAAGTGCATCTTCCCTCTCTTTTGATACCAAGTAAATGACTACATACAGCCAAGTCATATTTTGGAAAGAGAAGTGCATTTAAAAAAAATAAAAAGTAATAATACTATTATTTAAACAAATATTTTTTACTATACTTCATTTGTTGTTATATTTATTATAAATTAAATTTCACTAAAATGTTTCAATGTCATAATTTGGAAAGACAACTATATTTTTTTGAAACAAAAAGTGACATTAATATTATATTTAATAATAATATTTTACTATACAATATTTGCTATTTTTTTATAACCAAATAAATGTCAATGGAAAATGTTTCAAATTTTCAATGAGATATCATTTCGTTATTACACATTAAAATTATATTTACCTATAGGCTTTTTAAATATTTATTACATAAACAACTTTTATCAACCATGGATTTTACTGTTAAAAATAATATATAAGATTTCCAAATTCTAAATTACGTTACATTTATTTATACTCTAAAATTAATAACCCTTAAATAATTTCTTTGTATTTTTTAAAGATATTCTATTGTTATAAATATTTGTAATTTCATTCATATTTTCCAAATCCTATTATGTATGTATATATTATTTTAGATAAGAAATATTATTTTCAACTACACTTTTATATCCAAATAAAAATTTTCCTTATATTAACTTTTGTAATTGCCAATGATTTTGTAAGTAAACTGGTAAGTAAATTACTTATTCTTAGCTTAGCTGACCTTTATTTTCAAATATATGATATTGCAAACATGAAAAGTTGAATTTGTGTCCCTACATTTCATACATGTGGAAAAGTAAAACAATTAACTACTCATCAACAATTTCAAACACAATCAATATGAAACACACTTCTTCATTACTTAATATTATTTACAGACCACACATCTCCTTTACTATAAGGAGATTACATACCACAATTCTCCATTAGTAAAGGAGAATATATACATACAAAAGATCTTCATTTCTAAAAGCAAATTAACATTGGCTATGACATAAAGCTTATACTAACTTGCCACATTTGACTTCTACCACTCCTTCACAGACTGGCAGTGAAATCAAAAAAGTTGACATACTACGTACTTCACCAAAAACAACCAACTTTCCCATAAACAGAAACTAAACACCCTCTGTTTTAGCACGTTTTCCCTCTTTCTCTTCTTCATTTACAGAAAACTCATTCATCAAATTACGTTTTACACTAACACAAATTACCGTAGGAGTTGATTTCACTTTCACATGCTTTACTGGAGCCAAAACATTATCTCCATCATCTTTCTCATGAAGGTCCACATTAGAGACAGAGTCTTCGGAATAAAAACCATCTTATATTCTGCATTTGTAGTTTTTAACTTCATATTATTGTTAGCTAGCACAAAGTTCTTGATAGCGAAGATGTGTTCCTCCCTTAGTATGTTGCTAAAGCGAGAGATGAAAGCCCTCTTAATTGAAGCATGGATTATTTGACCCTGAATTCATCATACAAAGAAACTAAGTTTCTGAAAATGAAATAAATAATATGAAAAACTCTACCGCAATCAAGATTTGAACTTGTTAAAGAGAGGAGAAAAAAATACTCACTTCTACATCATGAAGAACGCACTTGAAATTGTCTATGGCTTAGCAAAGTGAGACAAAACTCACAAAGTGAGACAAAACTCACAAGTGTTGTCCTTAGTGTTGGCAACACTAACAACAACACACCAATTTGAAAACAACAAATAAATAGAAATAAATCTAATTTGCAACGGAAGTAAATAAAAATACACAAGAAATATATTTTTATCAAGTTATATAAATATATAACTTGATGGGTGCCAGGAAGGCAAAATCTTTCTATATATAATATGAATTCAATACAAGGTCAAAGAAGTTTCCTTAATGATAAATAATCATTAACTCAAGGAACAATAAATAAAGAACTCTCTATGAATACTAACACTCAAAACCTCACGAAAATACAAAGTTATATGTGAAACTCTCGAGTGTTGGATCAAGTGTTGTCAACACTAAATGGCGACACTTGAAGAACAGAATTCTTTCTTGTGCAGATTTTATCTTCTGAATTGGATGATCTCAAATGTAGATCGACTGCGCTATTTATAGGCCTCCAAAACTTGGAGCCTACTCAAAATGATCAGCTAACAGCCTTGAAGTTGTTTCCACCTTTTTAGCTCTTCTCGCCTCATTTGTAGAAGACTTAGTCTCCATGGCTTCTTTTGCTTGTACACCTTTGCTGTAGATACCTTGTACTCTATCCTAATCTCCCCCTGAATAGCTAAACAATAGCTCTTTTACTTGGTCATCATATAAACAACATGTTTATATGTTAATTTCTTCATCTCTTCGTAACTCACGCTTGGGCACTTTCTGTTGACCTATTCAAGCTCACAAATAGCAGACTAACAACTGATATTTAAACATTAATTTACACATTATTATTTGTGAAAAATACAGTAACTATTTTGGTGTTGCTAAATCCAAATGGCAACACCAGTGGCAACACCAGTGGAAACACTGGATTGCAACACTAGAGACAACACACATGGCAACACATGTTCTAACATTTACAATCTCCCCCTTAGTTACTGATTTCTTCACAAAATATCAATGTGATATTCTTTACAAAACAGTTAGTCATATTTAACAAAAACTCAAAAAATGGCACATCCTCATTAGTGAAAACATCAACCTACAAGCAATGTTTAGCATATTTTTCAACCAAAGTATCACACTCATATGAGTGGCAACATCAACCTTCAGGGAAATATAGTCACATATATATATATATATATATATATATATATATATATATATATATATATATATATATATATATATATATATATATATATATATCCCCTAAACTATTTAAACTCCCCCTTAATAACGAAATTAATAACTAAACAAAATAATTAATTAATAACTTCAACCAACCACCCAAATGTTTAGCAAAACCAACCAACTAAGTTTGAAGAAAATTCAAGCCGAAACAAAGAAAAAAAACAGAAAAAAAAATTATTTAAACATCACAAACCAAATTAAAACAAATAAAAACAACCATTTAACCTTCTGCATTCCCAGCTCCTTCTTCACCTCTCGCAGCTGCACTCGTGCCACTTGGTTCAGCTCCATCACGATCATGCCTTGGCCTTGATTGATCTCCCCCTATTTTGGAAGAAATCAATTTCACCATGTTCATCATGTATGTTCGCATATCTAACCACCCCTGCATAACTGAGTCGATGTGCTTCACCTGCCTATTGAAAAAATTCAGTACCATAGCAGCATCTATCATAACAGGTGCAATATTGCCTGGAGTGTTGTCAATTTTAGGGGCAACACTTAGGGCGATACTGGTAGCAGGGGCAGCCGTTGGAGGAGCAGTTGCAACCAAAACCCAGGGCAAATCTCTATGCCTATCTCCTTCAGTAAAATGTCTACTAATCTTATAAAAAACAGGCTTCTCAAAGATGTCCGCATTCCATGGTTTGAGATTTTGGAATAAAAGGACATTATAAATGAGGGAAGGGAAAATAAAAGAGGAGGTTTTCTTCTTTTTGGCCCATGCAGCTAGGTGAGCAAAAACCAATCTTCTGAAGTTGACTCTCTGTTTCTTACCCAATTTGTACAACAGAGTGGCTTGCTCAAATGAAACCGTGTTTTTATTGTCCGTAGGAAGCCAATTTGTAATACAAATCTTGTGAAGCACACTAAACAGAGAAGAAAGATGGGTTGCTTTGAAATGGTCACTCAACTAGAAATTTTCCCTCCAGTCAGAAAGCTAGCTAGGATATTAGGTTCGACATCTAAACACTCATCTTCGATACTAGGGAGGCAAAAATATTTGTTGATGATAGAGGGATTAAAATCATAAATTTTACCCCTAACAAAGATCTTTCCATAATGAGGAGTGTTTCTATCATCAATATCCTCTCTAAGATGAGCAAAGAAATTCCTAACCACACTTTCGACATAAACTGAAACCTTAGTAACCGTAGGCAGAAAATTTCTATCCTCAAGAAATTGGTATACCCCTAGACTCTTAAACTGATTCACATTAATGTTCATTTCATTCAGAATTCTTTTATCCGAGTCTTCAACCCACTTATCCAAATTTGATTCACAATAAAATTCATCCGAGAGAAATGGACGTTCATAGTAACTAAATGACTCATAATATGATTTGGATTCGTGAGAATGAGTAGGAGTAGTTACCTCAGGCCAGGAGATGGGAGAATAAGATGGAGAGCTTGATTGTGGCTTGGACTTGGCTGCTGGTGTTGTCTCAGGTGTTGCCATTGGATTGGCAACCCTTGGGGCAACACTGGTCTGAACTTTCTGCCTCTTTGCAATTCTGTACTGAGCTTGAGCTAGGGTTTCTTCATCCTCAAGCCATGCTTCCTCATCATCATATGAAGTAGATGAGGGATCCTTTGTTTCTTTGAAAATTGGGTCCGAATTTTCCTCGAACGAGACATTGAGAGAGGAGCTTGAGCTATCTTCCACTTCGACAGGATCCTCAGTAGTGTTTGATGGGATTTTGGACCTAA